>JAPYZM010000420.1:0-39673 GCA_030522845.1 Psyttalia concolor | reverse complement strand
GCCGATGCCACTTGCGCTACCACTGCCTGAACCCGCGCCAGAGCCTCGTCCAGCTCCGCTACCACTGCCAGAACCCGATCCAGAGCCTCGTCCAGCTCCGCTGCCACTGCCTGAGCCCGATCCAGAGCCTCGTCCAGCTCCGCTGCCACTGCCTGAGCCCGATCCGGAGCCTCGTCCAGCTCCACTACCACTACCGCTACCTCTACCAGAACCCGAGCCAGAGCCTCGTCCAGCTCCGCTGCCACTGCCTGAGCCCGATCCAGTGCCTCGTCCAGCTCCACTACCACTACCACTGCCTGAACCTGATCCAGATCCGCGGCCGATTCCGCTTCCGCTACCACTGCCTGAACCCGAGCCAGAGCCTCGTCCAGCTCCGCTGCCACTGCCTGAGCCCGATTCAGAGCCTACCCCAGAACCAGAACCTCGGCCTACTCCGCTGCCGGACCCTGAGCCTGAGCCTCGTCCAACTCCACTTCCGCTACCGCTGCCTGAACCTGATCCAGAGCCTCGTCCAGCTCCACTACCACTTCCTGAGCCCGATCCAGAACCTCGGCCTGCTCCGCTGCCTGACCCTGAGCCTCGTCCAGCTCCACTACCACTACCTGAGCCTGATCCAGAACCTCGGCCTGCTCCGCTGCCGGACCCTGAGCCTGAGCCCCGTCCAACTCCACTTCCGCTACCGCTGCCGGAACCTGATCCAGAGCCTCGCCCAGCTCCACTACCACTTCCTGAGCCCGATCCAGATCCACGTCCAGCTCCACTTCCGCTACCGCTGCCTGAGCCCGATCCATGTCCAGCTCCGCTTCCGCTACCGCTACCCGAACCCGATCCAGAGCCTTGTCCAGCTCCGCTACCGCTACCCGAGCCCGATCCAGAACCTCTGCCTACTCCGCTACCTGACCCTGAGCCAGAACCTTGTCCAGCTCCGCTGCCACTACCACTTCCTGATCCCACTCCAGTGCCACTGCCGCTACCTACACCTGAAGCCACTCCAGAGCCAGAACCAAAACCGAAGTTTGCAGCAGCTCTAGAGCCTGAAATAAGCAAATATAAATTCCAATTCATATAACATTCATTAATTTAATTATCATTATGATATCATTGTTTCCCTGTTGAAACTGTAACTAGATTCATAAATAAATACATAGTCGAAGCAGCCCGGACTTCAACGTAGAAACTAAGTTATTTAAAAATGAACAAGGAAGCCGATAGTAGCCGTGTATTTCTGCCTACCACGGAATAACCATCAATCTCATTCATGTTACTTCTTACTTGAGCCAGATGAGGATGCGCTGGCCGCTTCGCGCGCCGTTGCGCTTACAATGGACCAGCCATGTTCTCCCTCTTTTATTGTTACTACTGCATCTTGATTGAGTTTTTCAATCTGTTCAATCGTGCCCAGATCGATTTGTAGTTCATCCATTCCTTTCGTATCCTCAATAAACAAATCCACTTTGACATCTCGCTTTCTGGGCGGACTGGCGGAAACCAGCCCCTGCCACGTGACCAGGGCAACAACAATCAGAAGGAAGCGCATCTTTTAGCAAATTTCCTCACTGACTGAACATCCATCTTCATCGTCATCCTTTTATACCGTTTCGCGTGGACAATATCTTACTGATAGGCAAATCTTCATGTTGTCGCACCTGGCCAGCGTTTACCTTTATTACAATCATCGTTATCATTGCCAAATCGATATTCCGTACTTCAGCGATCCATTTATTGGCGCGGACTTTTGTTATTGTATATAATATTGCATAGCATTACAAAATACGATTGGTCAATTTCGGGATTTACGAAGATGTGCCTGCCTTGCTGCGTATCGTGTTTTTTTTGTAGTTTTTGAAATCATTAGACACATTAATATCATTTTGAAAAATTTGAATTTTTTCAAAAATGCTAAGACGCACCGATTAACATTACACGTTAATTCTCAACATCCAATCCTCGTTAATTACCTCATTGCATCAGACAGGATTACACAATTTCAATTTTGTACATTTTGAAATTTGATTAAATGCGCGGCAATTTGTCTAGCCATACACACGTAGCGACAGCCTTGATGTACCATTGGTTGATAAACAAAGATCACCGGTGAAATTTTAATGGTGACTAGCGTTCACCAATAATTATTAAAAATAATCAATTGTAACATTTCTATAATGAACAATAGTTTTATAATATACACAATCATAATCCGAAATTAATTAATTGAACAATTTAAAGTCAACGACTTTCATTTATAAATCCTGTAAAACGGTGAATCCTTGGTTCAGTGACTATTATTTTGAGATGTCTTTGACGTCAACCAGCAGTTCAGAGGACGACGAGTACAATTATTGCAATGCTGCAGCTAGATTCAAAGGTAATACAAATAATTGTGACATGAAAAGAATTTATCATTGACCCATATCCCTCAATTTTAGCTCTGAAAACACAGAAGAGAGCTCCTCCAAGGGCATCACCGCCAAGAGAAAAACCTAGAGAAGCTCCAGTAGAGAAAACCCGGACTATTATCCCCCCAGTCGAGGAACCCACGAGAAATGGCTCGGTTAGATCCGTGACACTAGGAAGGCAATGCCCAAACATTGACTATGTGGTACATTTTTTTTTCAATTCTGAATATTTTATTTGTTGCTTAAATCAAACATTTTAAAACCCATCAATTTAAAGCTCATGTAACGTTGCTAAATTGAAACTAATTTCGAGAAATCTACAGATTCTCTTTCTGTTCGTCATTCATTGCTTTGGAATGGTTAAATCTAATATTTAAGGAATTGAATAAATGTTCTATTGTAGAATTTATTACATTGATATTTTTATCAAAATATTTTCAATGGAACAAACTGTTCAGTAGTACAGTGGGTATTCCATTTTTTCCATACGATATTTTTTAATGAACCTCTTCAGGAATCCCTCTCGGACTCGTCGAGCACTCACGTGGACGAGAACATCATCGAACTCTCATCAAACGACGGTCAATCCCCTCGAGCCCTGGAAACTCCCATTGAGATTCTCGACAGTCCCCCGAGGCAATCATTGAACGACAGCAATGTGGACGGACTGGATGACACAATCGTTGATAACCTGATGGTCGACGTCTACGTCAGGTGGAGATCAAATAAGATCGAGAGCTTTCATTTGGAGAAGGTGAAAATATTGTCCTGAATTTTATTCGTAGTTGCAATTATTCTGCAGACTCAATTGACTTTCATCAATTAATAATGAGAATTATCTATTTTTTTTAGTATGAACCGTTGTTGAAGATTTTCCAAAAATTTGCCGATCAAGAAAACATTCCAGTTAATCGTATTATAATTACACGCCGAGATATGATACTGAAGCCCAATGATACGCCAGCTAATCTGAAGTTATCAATAATTGATATTTTAGGTGAGTTTAGCAAGAGTTATTTTTAATGTGGCAGTTCTTTCGGCGATATTTTGATATATGTAAGACTTCATATTATGTACAACTTTTTTACTTATGAAATTCAAAATCTATTCGCACACAGTTATCGCTAAATTGCAGTATATACATTTTTTTACATTAAAAAACATATGAAAGATAAAACGATGCTATGAAAATGATTTATTTTTTAATAACTAAAATCTATGTCCAGCTCCCTAATTTTTTTACTCATTCTTTATTGCACAAATGTGAAAATTTCAATAAATTTGTGAGTAGGAATCTCTTTGGAGAGACATAATAATAATTTCATGATTACATTAGGCTTGATAACATGAAATCGTTGGGGTAACAAATGTGGGGGGAGTTGAATTACATTCAGTATGATTGTATCTTTATTATCACCTGTCAAATCAGTGAATTCGAAAAATCTATACAATTTATGTACGTCAGACGTCTGCTGAGTGCGCTCACTTGGCGAATTTTTCTCCCAGACTTTCATGCTTTCTGAAGAATAATATTATTGCGAAGTCTCTTGCCTCCCGTTAGTCGAACTAGCCCAATAAAAATTGAACGAATTTATCAATTTTATGAATCCAAGTAAACGGTGATCTATGATGTCTTATGTTAACTTTAATTATGTGCTTCATATTCCATAAATAGCTATTCCGAATAGATATGCTTTATTCACAGAAGGGGGTATTATAAGCGCTGAATTATCGAAACATCGAGCGAATCACGACGAGGAAGATGATGAGGACATGTGCAAGATAAAGGCCCAAGTGTCGGCGAAAAAATCTGTTATGTATAAATTGAGAAAAGACGAGCCATTCAAGAAACTCCGAGAGCATTGTTCGAAGGAGCTGGAAGTCCCTGTTGAGAGGATCAAGTTCTACTTCGATGGAGATCAAGTGGAAGATCTAGACACACCTAACATTCTAGATCTGGATGATGAAGCATGTATCGATGTCAAAATCGTAACATAATTCATTCATAAATCGTAATTCCGCGCCTCATAATCATGGTTCAAATAAATGTAAGTATTACGTATAAGTATAAAATGAGAGGCAGTGAATTTTGATACAATAAAATGTGTCATTTTCATTGCAGTTCCTTTTTATTTATCTTTTATCAATTGTAACTGTTGAAACAGGGAAATACATCTTTTTATAAAATGCAATTATTGATATTTGCGTGTTTGTGTGTCCTTATATATTTTTTCCGCCTTTTATGAAGTTATTCAATCAGGAAAGCTCCTCGCAAAAACTCAATGACAATAGAAAAGATTGCACTGAATACTTTTAATTGGTTATATAGTGTTCTCTTATAGAATTGGAACTATAGAACATTGAGGAATTCACTGTAGAGTCTAATTATTGGCATTTGCAGGCGTTTTTTCTCATGTATTCCTTTCATTTGTCAGCTTTATTCGTTAGGAAAAAATTCCAGATTATTCCCAGTCGCGGTAAAATAAAATACGTCTAGAACATGCAATGTATTATTTTCCATCCCGGAAATATTTTTGATCCTCATCGATACAGTATTATTTTCTCAAATGCTACTGCATCGAGGAGCCTGTGTTTACTCATACTGTTAGTCCGTGGAAGATAAGAAATGGCGTACAAATCAAAATTATTAATGAAACATAATAAAGGATTGGTAACTTCGAGACCTTGGGAGTTTTCAAGAGCAATGGGCATTCACTCCAGCGACTGATAACGATTACCGTAGAAACGAAAGGCTCTGTTCAATGATTTCTCCAACGCGATTAGTTCCTTGCAGGGGCCTTGAGTATGCTCATTGAAGCGTATGATGGAGTTGACAAGCTCGGATATGCGCAATGAGAAGTGTATTTCTTCCCGAGACACGTTGAAGATCTCTCGAAGCATCTCAGCACTTCCACTGAGAATCTCGTTGATCGTTGCTCTTCCAATCAGAGATATTTCCTGTTTCTGGGAAATAATGCAGAAGGAAATTTGGGTTTGATATTTTTTGTATTTCAATTGAAAACAATTTATCATTTTTTAACACATTTTAATAATGTTCGTTTTTTAATCATTCAATCCGTTAATCATGTTCAATACGCAAAAAGAAATAAATTAAAAAACAACCAACAGTGATTTACCTGATAGGACGGACAATTCTCAGCAGTCCAATCGTTCGCACAGGCAATGCACTTGCAATTGAAGCAGTACTCAATCTTCAATATCTCTCGTCTCTCATTTTTCGTGTGAGAAAGAAAATCGCATCCATAATTGATAAATACTTGGTCTCCAACTTTGATGGGTCTCAGTGCATAAACAACGAGTTTATTCTTGAAATCGTGTAAGCCAACCGATGCGTGACAGCTGTGGTTAAACAGGGAAAATGCTGGAGTTAGAGCAAAATATCGATTCACTGTCTTTCCATGTTTCTCTGATGTCACCTGAAATGACAAATAACAAAATTAGATTTAATGATTTTGCTTCTTTTTTTTCAATATGATATACTAACGAAATAGCCATTGGTGGCTGCAATTTGCATATTTCTGAAGATGAATGTTGCCAAATTGATAAATTCCTCTCTGCTGATGAAACAAACGCCATCAGGAAGCAATAGTTCTCTGCTACTTTCAGTATGTTCAATAATCATCGTAGAAGCAAATAAGGACAATAAAGACCACCAGAATTGGGCGAATGGAGATCTTTTCTCAGTGTGTTGCATCAGTCCACAGACACTCGAGAATTTTGATGGATGTAGAATGCCCTTGACGAAGCCTTTCGTCAGAGAATCTGAACGGACATAAAATACTTGTGCATTACCCGAAATTTAGAACAATATGTCTATTATAATTTTTTAATATGATAAAATAATCATAAATTAAGAATTTATCCGCGATTCAAAATAGTTCTTCAACAGATCTCCAGATAATTCACTATTTCTCATGAAATGAAAATCCTTTTGAATGGATATGAATAAAAAAATAATCAAAATTCTACTCGTCAAATCTACATTTCTACCTGAACGAGAATCAATCCTCATCAGAATGGATTTGACCTTGTCAAATCCTCCTGCCTCCTTTATGGCTTTTATACTCAGTCTGTACCCCATCAAGAATACATGATCGACCTCTTCCGCCCTGATAAAGGGAAGAATCGTACACTCCATGTCATGATACTCCATGTAGGCCTTGTTCCTGCACTCTTCATTGCAAAAAACCGCATAGACACACGATTGACAGGGAATTCCAGCCCTGACCTGTTGCGTGCAGTGCCAGCAGAGCTCGTAGAACATTCCAGGACAAATGACCTTGGCGTAGGGCTTCTGAACCCCCAGCACTTCACCGGGTTGGATGTCCTTGGTGGCGACGAACTGCCTCCCAAATTCCTCCGAGTGTTTCAGCTTCAAACCCGAGGATATACCCGGAATGGAATTACTTTCGTCCACAAGTTCAGGAGAATAATCCTCGCAGGTCCACTTCTTAAAGCCCTTCCCCACGTCCTTGTTCGACTCCCCAGCTGTTGGTTTCTCCAGAAAAGCCTGAATGGTTGTTTCATGATTTTTTATTTTCGGCGACAAAAAATTATGAAAAAATTTCGCGGACAATTCTATTGAATTTTCTATTAATTTTTAGTCGTTTCTACTTAAATATTCAATGGAACATATTTTGAATTATTAAAAAACAATAAAAAATTACCTGAATAGTTCTTCGACTCGCGTCCTTGGGGTCCATCTTCCCCAGCCACTGGGAGACAGCGAGAGTGGTTCTTCGGAATTCGGGGTCATCAGACCTCCCCAAAGCATAAAGACATTTGCACTTCCTCATCAGTAATTTGGCACGTAATTTGGCCGGGTAAAGACCAGTCCCCAGGGCATTCTCAATGTCCCGGAGGCAGTCCTCGTAGGCCCCGGCTTTGAAGGAGGCTGCACTTCGATTTGCATATCCGAGGGCCAACTCCTTCGTCCCAAGGGGAGAGTAGGCGATGCTTTTTGTATAAATTGCAATGATATTATTGAGATTCGAGTAAACATTCGAGACAAATTCACTATTTCCCTCCTTTCTGAAGGCAATCGACTTTTCTGTGCTTTTTTTCTCGGGTGGAGGCACCGTCTTAAGGAATAGTTGGAAAAATGGAGTTGTGAACAGGATCTTTTTCTCGTCACTCTCGAGGGAGGAAAATCCACTGTTACTCACGCAGTTTATTATGTTTACCACGTGTGGATTCAACCGAATGTAATTCGGAATACGTAAATCCATTTTTGAGGATTGAATGCTTCGTTTTTTGAAACTGTAACGTCTTTGATGGCAATTATGGCAAAGGGCGTCTGCAGAGAACGCTGGTTGATCAACAACTGCGTCCGGTCTTTGTTTCCGCCAGGCCCGTTGGAAAATACTCGCCGGTCATTCGGGGCACACAGTTTGATTACATTCTGATTGGCTGGGGATAAGATTTCGAGACGTTCTGAGAATCTCATGAGGGTAATAATAATAATGTTGAAATTCTGTATGATCTAATCGATTTAAACCAACAATGTAAATAGAATAATGAGGACCTTCTGCTGGGATGTGACTCTTGGGGTTAAAGTTGTGGAAATTTCGGGTTGCTTTTGCAAAAAAAAATTTGCTCGAGGGATCGATTGCTTCCATGAATTGCTGAACTGTCACGTCCTCCCCGGATCTACAAAAATGTTTCAACAGTCATAATATGCCGAAATGGATGTTTTCTAATGTAAATTGCCAAGTTTCAGTTTATTTTTGAAGAAAAACGTAAACTACAGGGAACAGGATTGATATTTGCAATGAGAAAAGGTGGATAAAGAAATTTTTGAATGTGTAAGTTTTCAAATTTTGAGACGATAAATAAAAAAAAATCTGACACACATAGCCGATAATTCAACAACGACTAACACACCTTTTTATCATGTTTTGATAGTATCAAGAGGCCATTGCTGTCATTTTTTCAAAGTCATGATTCATCCTTTATCGATAACAACTGTTTTAGCGAACACTTCATGGTCACTTAACAACAACCCGAATTATTGAATTATCAATTCAGCCGATGGCTAGTCACTCATTGGGCAATCTCTGGTCAACATCGACAGATGATCGACCAATACTCGACCAAGTGAACAACGCGATCACTCAGTCGATTGATCCCTCCGGCAATCATTAAACAAATAAATGAATTGACACTTGCAAAGGATGAAAGTTAGATATATAGATATGATTAGATATATATAATAAGAGTTTAAGTTTCAATTTGAGATCGTAAGTCCCAAATTAAATTTTGTTTTGATGGCAATTCTAGATTTTAAAGCTAGAAATGGGAAGAAAATTTATGCTGAGAGTAAATTTCATTGATATCAAAATCATAAAAATTGAGGAAGCGCATTCAAATTGTCGTCAAAAAAAATTAAATGCTCTCAGAATTGACCACCTGTCGGTAATGTCGGACGAGCATACTGTCCATTATGTCCGTTCTGCGTGTGTGCGTCAATGCAGCAGTGTCGTCCGATTGTCTCCTTGTATAAAATAAAACCGAAGCTACCGGGGGACTCCGGTCAGCCCCGAGTCCTAACCAACATTCTGTTGCTCTAAATAGTTAATGTTGTTTTTTGGTACATTGAGTTGTCGTTAAAAAACCAATAAAAATAGGGAGGACAAATAGTGACGGAAAACGGCGTCTCGAAGAAAGGGATCTTCAAGGATGTCCTCCGAGGCAGACGAATTGGAGGCAAGTACTGAATTCACCTAATGCATCGACATCTCAATTCATCGATGGAATAAAAATCATGTCGCAGGGCTCATGGAAACTCCATAATTCCTCAACTGTTTCATAAACCTTGCACTTTTTTCACTCACTGTTGACCATTTATTATTATATTTCCTCAGACACTGCAAAAGTATTGAGAACATAAGTAGTTGTAATTAACCTCAGTCAGCAGAATTCATTCAGTTCACCTAACGCAATGGCATTTATGTTTCAGAATATGGTATTAAGTTTTCGAGTGTCTGAGCTTCAGATGCTTTTAGGTTTCGCTGGTAGAAACAAATCGGGACGTAAAAACGAATTGCAATTGCGCGCTTTGGAATTATTGAGACTTAGATCGCATCCTGTACAGTTGAAAATTCGTGAACTCTACAAAACAATTCAGTGAGTAAATTAATATTAATGGGGGGAACCTTGCCATGAAGAAAAATATGTAAATTGCCGGTTTTATTTTCTTGCAAGAAAAAATCTCATAAAAAAACCATTAGGTGTGATTGTTATTTTTATTTTATTTTTATTTTTCTGCGTGATTTACTTGGTCAGAGGGAAAATCTATAGAAATTTTTGGGCATGGATTTTACAAGTCCTTCATACTCCATGTTTTTGTAATTTCTAGTCCAAAAAATTAAAAATTGAGTATTAAAATCAACATCGATTTATTTTCTAAATAGAACATGCACAAACGCAAGTTTAGAAACATACTACATTCGAATATATGTCTTGTTTGTCTTGATTTTTTAATGAAATCTTTATATTAATAAAAATCGTCGTTAATAAAAACCGTTGGTATTACTATTTTCAATCGACGATTGACATCGCAAATGAAAAAAAAAATCCTTTGTTGAGAATTCTGACAGATCATTCTAATTCTTCAACAATTAAATGTCTTCATCAACATTTTTCCAGAGCCGATCAGTTAGCTGCCCACCAAATGTACAGCCAACAAGGTGGTGATTCTCAATTAGATGAAAATATGCATCAGAGAAACGACGATGCAAGGTAAAGTTGATAGATCCTTTGTAATGATATGAAAGTGATTCTACAGCAGACAAAAGTATCGTCCCGAGACACGTCTAAACTATTAAACTCCAAATAACCAATCACATTTAAACACCTGGTTGAAAGCCCTCGGGCGATGGCCTATTGTAAGAAATATATTCGTATTTTTCTTGCAATAAATGCCGTTAAATATAAATATAAATGTAATAACATTTTCCGGTAATGCATTGTCGTTTTCAATAAACTTCAAGTTTTATGGAGCTGTAGAGCTACTTCAAAATGTATGAGTTGTCTTTATTGAAAAAGTCGACGTCGTAATAATGAATGTGGATTAGAGTTTTGCGTAGAGTTACGCAGCAGCATGGGGGATCTGGAGTGGCACCCGGAAAGGATCTGCCACCAGCTCATCAGGCGTCCATGCCACAGTCTCAGGTTGCCAGGGCGCCACCAGTTTATCAGCCCTCAAGTTATCAACCAATTACAGCTCAGGTTAAAGACTTTTTATTGGTAGGAAAATTTGCATGTATCCCAAAATGAGAACCACGTCTCAAAATATTTAGAAATTATTTATTAAACATTTCACCTCTACATATTTGTTCCCCTTCACTTTCAGTTCTAAATTCGTAAATTAACATGCAAGAAAATTTAACTTGAGACTTAAAAATCTAGCTTTTGATCTTTTCAATTTGAATTTTAAAGATTTTTAGACGTTGAAAAATATTTTCCTGGTGAGTGTCCATTATTGTAACAAGGGAGGATTGTTCATTGGTAAATTATTTCTTCTGAATTTATAGAGAGCCAACAATAATGTGTTTGGTGCCTACCCCTATCCAGCAAAAGTCATGCCCCCGCCGATGCAACTCCAGCAGCCGAGTCAGTATCCAGTGCACCCAGACGTTAGATTGAAAAAATTACCATTTTACGACTTACTGGGAGAACTGCTCAAACCCTCGAGTCTGATGCCACAGGGCTCCATGAGACTACAAGAGAATAGTTTCCAGTTTCATCTGACCCCCCAGCAGGCGTCTGATGTCGCTACTTATAGGGATTGCAGACCAGGGTCCAAAATGGAATACATCATACAAGTAATTGAAATTTCTATTCTCTTCAATTTTTGCAGGATATCTTTTAAATGATTAATGATTGATTGGTGTTGTGAATATGTACTTACTTTATTCATTCTTATTCCAGGTTCAGATGAGATTCTGCCTACAGGAGACATCCTGCGAGCAGGAGGATTATTTCCCACCGAGTGTTCAAGTGAAAGTTAATGGAAAACAGTGTCCACTGCCAGTGAGTTTTCATATTCATTTTTTTAAATGCAATTGCTCGTGGAATAATCAGAAAATAACAAGACATTTTATTCATTCATAATCAAATTCATTTATTACATTAGTCTTGATAAAGATTGGCACAGAAATTGTGAAAAAATGCAGAAAAAAATATTGAGAAGTTTTTTTCAGTTTTTCAGTTTTTCAAAGCTGTGAGGAAAAACAAAATTCTTATTAATTTCAGAATCCCATTCCTACGAATAAACCAGGAGTCGAGCCAAAGCGGCCCCCACGACCAGTCAACATAAGTCCCTTAGTGAAACTCTCCCCAACCGTAGCTAACACAATCCAAGTGACCTGGTCTGCTGACTATGGCAGACGTTATGCAGTTGCTGTTTACATGGTGAAAAAATTAACAAGCTCAGAATTACTCACTAGACTTAAGAATCGAGGTCCCAAACATTCCGATTATACACGTGGTCTCATCAAAGAGAAACTCAATGAGGATGCAGACAGTGAAATAGCCACGACTTCACTGCGTGTGTCTCTGGCATGTCCGCTGGGCAAAATGAGAATGAGTACTCCTTGTCGAGCGAGCACTTGTTTGCATCTTCAGTGCTTCGATGCGTCGTTGTATCTCCAAATGAACGAGAGGAAGCCCACTTGGAACTGTCCAGTTTGCGATAAGACAGCGCTTTATGATAATCTCGTTATTGATGGATATTTTCAAGAAGTGTTGCTGTCTAAGAAGCTGCTGAGCGATGTCAATGAGATACAACTGCTTCAGGATGGCTCCTGGGAGAATTTGGTATTGAAGAAGGAGAAGGACAAGGATAAGGATAAGGACAAGGGGGATTCAAAGACAGAGTCTAATTCGCGAGCTAAAGTCGACGTTGATACAGTCGATTTAGGTGAGAACAACAGGCTTGGAAGATCATTTCTTTCAGTAAGGCCGTGACTAAGTATATGAAAATAATTATTAAATCAAAAGCATGCCTAATTTCCGATCTCCGTGCATGACTTCAGCAAGTCGGAAATTATGTCTTCTCATGGTTTAATCATTTTTTCCCGTGTAATAAGTGACGGCGATTTCGAAATGATAAATGTTCACATCCGGTCCTTGAAGAGAAGTTTTTAAAAATTTTTTCCGCAAATAATGAATTTATCGGTTAAATTGGTCTCTTTTTCTACAGACGAAAGTACCTCCGCAGTATCAGCGAAACCAGAAGAGAAGAAGAACGCTCCAGTGATCGATCTGATCTCAGACTCAGATGATGAAGACGAAGGCCCTGCAGCCAAACAGATTAAAACGTCCTCTAATAAGAATTCCTCGAGCCAGGGGACTCCTCGTAGAAACCACGACAATGCTAGGAGAGAGAGTGAGTCTCCTGACCTCTTAGTCATCAATCTCGAGTAAATCTGAACTTTTTGTTCAACCATTTTAATTCTTTCGACAGCTTAATGTAAACGTTATTCTGATGTGAATGCATACCAAAGTCGTTTCGTAAAGCACAGGATAATGGTTAATGAACAAATAGGGACGTTTGTTTGTATTTAAAAAAACAATTTAATTTTCTTCAATTTCTTAAAAATGTATGGCTATTCTTTTCACTTCTATAAATAAAATATGAAAGTAATAATCGAGGTTCAGTTTAATTGTGATGTCAAAAGTAGACTGTGAGGTTGAGTTTGTCGGGACCAGGATGAGTGTTTTCGGTTCTTTGCTCTGAGCTCATTGCATCGACGCTGTCACCTGTCTGAAAGGAAAGAATAAAAATAATCTGATGATTCGATTTTTCATTCATTCTCGAATGTAGAATGATCAATTATTTTTTAAAAGACTGTCGAGGTACTTAAATTGTTAATATTTTTCTGCGATTAAACAGAAAAATGTATAGAAATTCCATGCGCATAATTATTATTAGTTATTGAAGATAATCAATTGAGTTCAAATCTTCTCTCTTATTGAAACACAAAATTATTGTGACATTATATTGCGTCATTTTGTTGCGAAAATTGATTATTGCATTCACAGACATACGAAATGTGGTTTATTTCATGTTGATTTAAAAATTGAACAATAAATTTGCTCTCATTCTTTCAAGAGAATTTTTTTATAAGTGTCTATTGATCATCTCATAATTTGAATGATGAGTGATTTTAGAGCAGAATTTTAAGGGATTGTGATTGCTGTTATGATCAAACAATACTAATTTATTTTGAAGCTGAAAAAATATTTTGGAAGTGAAAAATTCATGATGAATTTTACTCTGCTATTTTCATTTTTAGGTAATTCAAAAATGTAATAACTTTTATTGTGGCACCGTTGCTATGATCTGAACGAAAATATAAAATAATAGTATGCAACATTTTTATTCATAAGATGAATCTAAAATTAATTGAACGATATAAATCTTACTCTACTGTCATCATTCCACGATAATTTTTTCACATGTCTGGAGTCATCCACGGGCCAAGCGGGGATCAGAGAATCCGGAGGATCTCCCGAATAATTCGACGAATGTTGAGAAACTGTATCGAGGTTCATTCTCGAGCTCAGGTCATTCATATTCTGCACGAGTCCTCCAATATTTGGGATATTGGAGGTGGCAGATAACGAGGGGGTAATCGGCATTGGAGCAACTTTATGACGTCCGTAAGTCGGGAGTTGACGGTTGGAGTCTTGAATACTTCCGGCGTTGTATGGGTTCTCGTTGTCCTCCCCAAAAACTGGGTTCTTCGTTCCTCTCGGTCTTCTCGTTGTGCTTTTTGTGGTTTCTTCGTGAATCGCTGTTGCCCCGAGGATCTGGGGACTTGAACTCAGGGCTGAGGGCACTGGGGATTTACCTCGGTAGCCCGTACCGATGGAATTCACTGAGCCAGAATTCTTTGGGCGCTTTCTGAAATGTTGAGGTGTAAAAAGAAGAAATGACACTTATTAATTTTTGATGTTCCATTACTACGTCACGTTTTGGAAAGTTCTATCAAGTTTGCTGTCCAGATTTGATGGATAATCAGTGGAAACTTCTTATTTTAATTTAATTAGGACAACAAAATTGCCTTTCAATTACTCAATTATCATAACAAATTAATTTTCAAAGCGCAATTTTTTAATTATTATTATTATTATTAAATTAATTGAGAGTATTATTGGGCTTGCACTCACTGTTTATAGATATAAAGTATGAGAATTAAGATAACAACTCCCAAAAGTCCTAAAACCACTCCAAAAACAGCCACCAGTAGAATGCTCCCGTTGAGCCAGGCAGGAGCGGCTCTGGCTGCGATGGGTGATCTTGCATTTGGCGGTATATGAACAATAAGGGGGATCATACTCGTTCGCGGTGGTTTTCCTGTGTCGGAAGCAACCGCAACGAGCCTCGCCAGAGATCCGTTGAATGGGCCTGTGGATGTTAAGATCAGTTCTCCATTGTCTCGAATTTCAAATAATCTGGCGTCCGGCCCTCGGAGGGACAGTGAAACCCGGTCCCCTCGGTCGCCATCCGCTGCCTCCAAACGGCCCACGATAGAGCCTACTCGGAGAGTTCGAGCATGAAATTCATACCGCGGATGACGAAATCGAGGCTCCCATTCGTTTACGTCTTGCACGGAGACGTTTACACGGGCTGTATCGTTCTGAAAAAAAAATTCACTTTTTTAATTTGGGCTTTCTACGACAATATCCACTATTTTATTATAGTTTTTTTTGTTAAATAATATAAAAATTTAGATATGTATTTTTAATTTTTTGGATAAATTATGAGAATTGAGTAGACATTTCAATTAATTTAGCTCCTCGATTTTTGAGTATTTTGCTTTTATTCATCCTCTGCTTGGACAAAATAAAAAAGAAAAAGATGAATAAGGTTTCCACGATTTCTGCTCATGAAAAATCCGTAATTATGGTGAATTCGAGAGCTTTACATTCGTTCCATCCGAGACGTGTGCAAGGAAGCTGTGGAGAATTTTCTTTTCGTAATCCAAAGGCTCTTTGAGCAGCAATTCTCCAGAATGGGTGACAGAGAATTTCTCCATTTCGTCAGGGGCACCGTCAAGCCAGAATCTCAGCTGCGGGTCAATTTTATTCACGCCTGTCGTGAGAATTATACTGCCGGGTGGAGTGTTCTCCGAGACACTCGTGACGAAGTTTTTTAATACGAATTTCACTGGCAAATTTCCACCTGTGAATAAGTAATATAAATCTGGATTAAATATAAAATAAATAATGTCTCTTTAAATTTATAATCACGAATGAATTTACATTTCTTCCTCAGTTCGTGTTTCTCAAATAATATCATAAATGAAGAGAAATCAATTACTCTCAATTAATGTTCGAAATCTCAATTTCTAGAGAGGAAATGCTTTTCTATTGAATTTACCTGCTTTAGTCGACGCCACTTGTCCATTCTCTCTACTCACTATAATAGTTGCGAGACTGTATCGATCGGGATTGTCAATTTGCGTTGCCTAAACAAGGAAAACTCGATTTCAGTAAATATCTACCTTCTCTTGTCAGTCACGTACCTTAATAACCATTGTAACAGGTGTCGATAATTCGTGGTCCATCAGTGGACGTGTGAGAGAAATTTCACCAGTCTGTGAATTGAGATCCAAGAATGGGAGAATCCCACCTTGAATGCTGTACTCAATGGGGGCATTAATTCCCGTATCTTGGTCACGAGCTTCAATAGGCTCCGGAGAAACCGCCAACACTTTTCTCTGTGGATGAACAATGGAACGAGTGGTTCATGAAGCAAGTGATCAAAATGCTCAGACGAGCGATTGATGCCCAATGGCCCTTACATTTCTAACTGTTTCCGGCAAAATGATGTTGTACTGGTCGTGCAGAAATGCCGGATTTTGATCATCCGCGTCGATTACATTCACCGAGAGTGTCGTAATGGATGACTGCGGAGGATTTCCCTTATCCTAAAATTACCGGTAGGGAATAATAGAATACTGTTAGACATTTTAACGCACTCTGTGATGTATGTCATTTCTAAAGAATGTAATTATGTATTGGTAAAAAACCGAAATTCGCAGATAGTTCTTAAGATTACATTTCAAAATTTAATTAAACAGATGAAGTCAATTAACATTGACACGATTACGAAGGGACTGACTTTTTGTGCGATTTTTTTCATTGCTGGCTAGAGGAGAATTGAAGGAGACATATTAGATATGGATCTTTAATTTTGATGATTTCCTTATTTTCTGATTTTTTTTTCCGCAAATATAATGATTGACCATAAAAAAAATTTCTGTCTAGTAGTTAGCAATTCTAGTCTATCCCGAACTGAAGAAATTAATATTTAATATTTTACATTCTTTTTTCGTGGTTAATCTATTTCATTATCTATTCAAGTTAATTGCAAATTAATTCTCCAGATAAAATTCAAATTGCTATTTTCATTGATTTTGCGGAAAAACTTCTATTTTGCCCACGAAATAATTGCCAATCGTCTCATTAGGTCTCGCGCCGTTTAGGAAATAGGTACAAACCTGAGCGCGAATATTAACGGAGAAATTATTCAGTGTTTCATAATCCAGGGGCTTTCGCAGCACAAGAGTTCCCTCCAAAGCATTAATAAACACAAAATAATCCTGAAAAAAAAAATTTGAGTTATTTGGTTACAAAAGATATATTAATTCCGAATTTTCATAAAAAAAAAAAACAATTAAAGATGTACGATTTTATCGAAAATTCAGATCACTTTTCCCGCTGATAAAAAATTGACCAAACTTTTCCAAAAATTGTACAGAATGTTACAATTAGGATTATCCCACGTAAATTTTGAATTGTCACTATTTTCTTATCACACTGAAGAGCCCCATGATGCTAAATTAGTTACAGAATGTGGGCCAGGAAGAACAGCATATTGCACAGTGGAGTATGGTCCCGGTTGATCGGCATCGATGGCTCTGACTCCCTGGAGCACCCTGGTCCCCACCACCGTGACCTGAATGCGCGGAGAGAGAAAAAAAATAATCTCTGAAATAGCATAATTTTTCCATGTCAGATGGCCAAGATTCATCCACTAATGGCACATCTTCAACGAAACATAGGAAATATCCGCTGTTTTATTGTAACGGCGAGTGAGTCCAGCGTTACGCGTAGCTGGTAACGCGCTAGCTCACCCACTCGTCTCGTTCACTAACACATAACGAAATTTCAAGTTGACTCGTGATTCGCTACATCCCCCTACTCCAAACGTTAAATTCAAGTTACGGTTTGCTGCATTTCATGCATTAATGGCTTTCAACAACGAAACTCTAAATGCTGGACTACTAAGTACAATACTTGAAATGGGGAAAAAATAATACTTGATTAATTGTAAAAATCGGTGTAACGTTCTAGAAAATTCGCTAAACAATTTAATGAAATTTGTATTGAATTCTCTACTAGTCTTATACGATTTTTATTGAAATGAGTAGAAAATATTCTGCAAAAAAAAACAATGTCGAATTATGTCTTCCTACATAAGATTTATTGATTTTTCATTTATTTTATCATAGAAATATCAAAGCTCATTTATACTTTTTTTTATTGAGACAATTGCGCAAAAAAAGTTTTTTTCTCATTTACGATTTTTTTCCGGCTGTTTAATGTTAACTACAGGATTTCACTTCTACAGAAAGGGAATGAAGCGGACCAAGTCGAGAGGGTACACATGTGAATGAATAAGTAATAAATGACCATTTAATTATTTAGACGAGTTTACCTCGGATATGTTGAGAATGTAGGGTGCATTGATAAACTTGGGCGGATTATCGTTGGCGTCGGTTACTCGTATATTTACAGGTATCATAAAACCCTGGAATATGTAAGTATTAACTGTAGAATCAGGAAATGATAACATTAATTGGGGATTGAATAATTGGGAGAGTGATTTTTCGGTAACAAGTGGTTGCACCAAAAAATGTCGATGCAGATCGCTAGGTTTTAGAAAGTTGGGGAAGACCCCTTCTCGTAGAAAGTGGCCGGCATTGTGACTTATGAATTAATTCTACTGTTAACAAACTGAAATTATGAGCGTAATTTACGGGAGAGATAAGGAAATATTATGAAAAATTGAGGAAGTGGGTTTTAAGGAAAAAACTCAACAGAAAACAATGGCGGTATTCTTTCATGTTTCGTCGATTTTGATTTTTCTACTTGATCAATTAAAATGTTCTGGACAATAGTTCTTCAGGATTAATTTTACAAATCTAGTTTCTTAGAAAACATTCTAAATAGAATAAATCATAAAGCTACGTTATAAGAATTCTATAAAGTTATTTAAATCTAAAAATCTGAGTCTACTTTACGAGAGAGATAATTTAAAAAAAAGTAACTGAAAAATGGGCGTAGATCCATGTAAATTTCTCCCATTGTCAATTTTTGAGTAAATATTTGCCAGATTGTCTAAACTAATCTCCAAGGAGTCCCCGGCATCGATATTGCTGCCCCCTCAACCGAAAAATCAATAGAAAAAACAATTTTAACTGAATAAATTGTACACAAATAAACAAGAATTAATAACATATCCCAACAGATTTTCCGTTAAATTTTTTCGTACACAAAATAAACTCGTGTCATGACTTTCCAGAGTTATGAACTTACGGGATCTAGCGTGCGTCGTCTCTCGCATATAATGTTAATGTATACACTGGCGGGACCATCGATGCCCTCCTTATCAAGTGGTCTAATAAGCGTTAAATTTCGCGAATGAGGTAATACAGTAACTGGACTATCGTGCTCCTGGAGATGTAACTCGATATCTCCATCGACACTTGGATCGCCAAGGACCCCTAAAACGCCTATGGTATCGCCGACTTTTTTGTCCTCGCTGACAAAGAGATGCGAGGATGTAGCTCCATTCTCCAAAAAGCATCTTGTGTCCCTGATCACTTCAACCGAAATCACAATTAAAATCTCAGCCCAATCCCACCGACGCCTCAATCAAAATGAATACTTACATTGTGCTGAATTTAAATTAACCAACGAAATAATGACCAATAACTTCAGCATTATAGCAGAGAATAGCATTCACGTGTCCAGCCAGTCATTTCCTGGGACATCTGAGGAATACTCTCGTCTCTCCATCCACAAAGAATTAATGATTATCGCAACAACTGAGTAATAAACTGCTGTAACAGTCACAAATACTCGAACTCAGGGGATATCCTTCACATGGTAATCAACGAGCACTTTCGACCGAAGAAAAAGGGAAAAAGAACCGGTTCAACACAATGTCCCTTCTTCAAAAGGACGATTTCCGGTGTAAGTATAATACGAAGAGGTTCACACAAAACATAACGATCAATAAACTCTTTCAATACATTGAATTCACTGAAGATTGCACGATTGTTAGCTTCACAACACGAGTGGACTGATGAATTTATTTTATATGATCACATGAAATGAAATGTTTGAATTATTTATTCGTTTCGAGGCGTCTCGACGCCCGGCAATGGCCAGTCTGAGACTGACCGTGTACACCTGCGAGAGGGTCTCCTCCGTACAACAAACATAAGCATGGTTCAGGAAATGACCGGTAAAAAGAGGGGATAGATTCTGCCCCATTTTCCAGTGTGAACAGGTGCCACCACCGCACACCATTGTAAAAGGAAAAAACAACACCATAGCCCACCGTACGATAATTTCTACGCACTCCACTGCTTCGCAATGAGAAAATTCAATGGCCAAATAGAGAGATTTGATGAACCGAGGGAGAAGAGAAATGAAGAGTGAACGAGAGAAAGAGAGAGAGAGAGAAACGAAAAAAAACTCTGTTATTCTTTTATTATTATTTTAATTGTTTCGTTATATATTTCATACTCCCTACTTTCTCGATAAAGTACACACTTAATATAAAAGAAAGTATGAGAATTCTTATGCATGCGAGTCTTTCATCTTTCCTCCTAAATGGTGTCTATTACAATAGGTATTCACTTTTTTTTTCGTTTAGTTTTAATTATGACAAATGTGTATAAAATGCATGTAGAACACATTTCCTTCATTTTTTTCCATTTGCTCTTCACCTTGCGTTAGACATATAAAGAGTTGTAGTAGGTTTTATTTATTTATTTGTGATGTTATATTCCTGCGAGTTATTATATATACATAAGTAGGTATATACATGTACGTGTATATTTATGAGATGCAACTGTCGTTTTTCATTCGTTATTGAATGATCAAAATTTCCCCTCCATCGCTCCCTCCACGCATGCATGACTCATTTTTTTCCCCCCTTCCATAATTACTGGTGTTTTTTTTCTTGTGCATTGTGGAAGAGACGCTCAAGATGGAAGGGAATAATTGCAAACAATATTTCTTGTAGTCCATTAGTTAGAAATACTTGAATAAAAATTATGCAATTTGTATATTTTCGAAGGGCTGTATATCAAATTTTAGTTCGAGTTATAAAGATGATGTTTCTACGTGATGTCATCATTAACGTAAAATAATGAATTACTTTTTTTTTTGTTGTTAAGATGTACCTCTAGATGGGTTATTATTAGTACCTATTATTTAGGAACTGTTGACGTGAAGTTTTTCGGAAGATGTTTTTCTTTTTTCATTGTTTCACTAGATCTATCTATCCACATAAAAGTTCATCTAAATAACATAATGAATAAAAATTATGAAAAAAATGAAACACAGTTTTATATTCCTTTCATCGTCTTCAGCTCCTTTAATGCTCACTTTTGTAAATTAGTTATGCCGTTTTGTTTCTTTTATTATTAATTTCACTTTCCTTAGCTTATCGATGCAACGTGAAGAGGACTCTTCATCGGCATGATTCGGTTATTTTTTTGTTCTCTCTTGTTCATTTATACTTTAAATTACAGGGAGTCTTTTATATGTAGTACCTCTGAGCGTTTGTTTTTTTAAACGTAATTCTTGAAAAATTGATTAACCCTGAAAACACATTCCAACGTAATTAAATTAACTAAAGGAATTTGTCATTTGTTGGTTAATGCAAAATAATAAAAGGAACGAAATAAATCATTTTCAGAGGTAATTCAACATTCCACTAGGTTTTCTTCTAGCTTTTTTTTAATAAAACAGATGTGTGGCGAGTTTACCCTTAACTACTGGAGAATCAATTCATAATTCACTCTTGATAAAGTGAAAAAGTTTATAATCATTGAATTTAATTGGGTTTTCTAATGTGCAAGCTCGTTGAATGTAGTTGAGGGTTAAATCACAGAATTCATGGGGTATATGCAGTTAACCCCGAGCCACAGGTGCCACATTCACCTGATGTTGGATACTGCATATCTCCCACCATGTAATCGTCACTTTGCTGCAAATATCATTGACTGTCGCATGCATTTTAGAATTATACTGATAAGAAAAATGCTATTTAAGCTGGGGGCAAACCCACCCCCAGTGAAATAAAGTTGAATAAATTTGAGCTGACGATGTAACAAAATTAAAAATATATAAATTCAATCATAGAGATTCGGGGACAGAAAGTGGGAGGATAAAAAATTGTTTTTTGTTTTTTTTCTAAACGTGACTTACGGATTGATATACGTTAGACCGTCCAATATTATTTGAATTCATGTTCGATCTTTGCATAGTCCGGTCTTCGTATCGGGTGCTACCCTGGCTTGCCATGGGCCTATTCAATGTGCTGAAATCATAACTAAAGAAAAATTTATATTGCGGCTGTTTTTTAAAGTTTCTTCAATTGTATTTCCCTATTTTTTTAATTTTGTCCAAATACTCTATTATTTTCATTAATTTTTCCGTACTGCTCTTCACTTCTCCTCGCCCGGGGATTGGTGCGATTCTTGCCCGAACTCGAAAGGTACAAATCACTACGGAAAAATATTAGTCCTGGGCTGTCGTTATGGGGTCTTTTGACTCGCGTGGTTGGCCGACTCGTCGGCGGCTCGGTTCACCAAACTCCACGTGAGTAAAAACCCCCATAACGATTGATTCCAAATTATTTGGAAGAACAACGACGTTTTTCCCTTTCTTATGTCAACAAATTGGCTTAAATTTTTCTATGAAATTCTGTGAAATTTTCACTGAAAAAATTTCCTCAGACGTTTAAGGAAATTGTAATGTATTGTAACAATCGTGATAAGATGAATACTTTTCTTACCTGTTTGCATTATTTGGTGAATTGAGGCCGGAACTGTTGCGAGCAGCAACCGTTTTCGTAACAAAATCAGCCTCTTTCCATCCGTGCTTCTTATACACCTCACGTAACTCGGTGTGCTGCCACATTGTGAATAATACTTGTCCTGAAAAATAGAATATCGCAAGCTGTAAGAAAAACCATTCTCTCAATCTCACAAATTTATCTTTCTAGACGTTCTAAGAGCATTG
Source organism: Psyttalia concolor (assembly GCA_030522845.1). NCBI lineage: Eukaryota > Metazoa > Arthropoda > Insecta > Hymenoptera > Braconidae > Psyttalia > Psyttalia concolor. The sequence continues at coordinate 16,916 of JAPYZM010000420.1, read as the reverse complement.
TCCGCAATCGTAGAGAATCATTGAAACTATTAAATACATTATCTGAAATTACTGATGAAATGGTATAACAAAAATCTTCTCCCTGCACAAACGAACATTAAACCATCAAAATTAAGGTAATCGCCCAACAGTTCAGTTTCAGAGAAGTTTTTCAAAACATTTCCATCTTCATTTCAATTTTCGCATTTCTCCCAAACATTTTCTCAGTAAATGAATCCTCAACTCACCGGCAAATTTGAGAACACGCGCCGTATACTTCTGCCTCTGTTTCGTAATATTCATGAGCCTCTCGACCCCGCCCGCATCCAGCAGAGATCTCGAGAATTCAGCGTTCTTCTTGATAACTTCATTTAAAGTTGCAAGAACAGCAGCAATAGTGTCGTCACTAGTGCCCTGATCGTGTTGATTATTACCAGACGGTAATTTCTGGATTAAATCTCTCATAGCGTACTTCCCGATTAGTTCCTTATTTCGCTGATCGATAGCGAGATTTCTCAGTGCAGTTGCCACTGCACAAACGACACGATCAACTTCCATACGCAATAGTTCCACTAAAATTGGTAAACCCTTTTCTTTGCGAACAGCTGCACGTATCTCGATGCTGGGCTGCCAGTAGCACGCAGCGAGATTCTGCAGAGCACCAGCAGCCGCTTCTAAGGTCTCTGGATTTGAGCAAGTTTGGAGGAGACTCAAGTAACACTGTACAACTTCGGGCTGCCACAGTAGTTCCATTCCTTTGACGGGCTCGGTCCTTGTTGTTGTTACTGTTTTCGATGTGGTCACCTCCTTCTGCGGAGGCTGGCCATCTTTCCTTCTCTTACTTCCCCCAAAGCAGCCCAAATTCTCGCCTGAAAATATATTTTTTTCTTCTTCAATTGGATAAGGAATCTTCCGGTGAACATCATATTTCATGAATTATATTTTTGGGATTCTTTAAGGTTTTACCACTTCAAAATCAATCATTCATCATCTTTACACGAAAAAGAAAAAGCATTGAACAATCTCTAAAAAACAATTTACAACTCGTTCCCGAAAAATGGTATCTCACTAAAAGAGCTTAAAAAATTCCAAAAATGTAAGAATTTAAACTTCCTCGCTGAACTCCCAAAAAGTTACCTTTAACAGGCGCCGCAATTCGATTCTGCACAATAGACTGTATCGGATGTTTATCATAATTGGGATCCTCCACCTCCTGGCAACGGTAGCTCAAATTCCTCAGAATGCAGACACAATTCTCGACAATTTTATTTCCGATATTAGACTTCTCAATAGCTGACCTAACAACATAAAGCAGCGCATCAACCAAGCCCTCGCACTCCCTCAGCTTTTTTCTTGCATACTCTCCAGCACTGGAGACATTCCTGAGTACTCCAGAAGCATTTCTGAATACAGTTGACCAGCATGTCTCGCCATTGGAAGCACTTGGATCCCATCCACTGTGCGGTATGATGATATTATTAACAACCAGTGTAACACCATCATCGATAATGGCTTTTTTCAAATCCTCACACGACGACAAATTCCAGAGCACGCCAGTTACCAATTCCTTGACATCGGCATCTGACGTACGTCGTAGTAGGCTAATTAGTGCTGGTACACCACCGGCATTTTTAATGGCTCGTTTATTCTCGTCATTCTGACGTCCATAAGACAAATTTCTCAATGCACCGCAGGCATTTCTGTACACATCGGGACTCTCGTTCTCGAGCAATTGTACAAGGGGCGGAATACCCCCAAGTGATCTTGTCTTCTGCTTATTGGGATCGTCCATGTAGCAGAGATGCTGGAGATAAGCAGCTGCATTGGCCTTTATTATGTTATTTGGATTGCTGAGAAAGCCAATGACTTCGGATAGGTTTGGATCGCGCCAGCGCATGGATTTTGGATCATCACCGAGGGGACTTGCCATTCCGGGGACTGAGTGTCGGGTTTGAAGTCGTTGCAGGTGAAGATCGTCCTCAAACATTCCTGGTGCGAGATTAACGGGGAGTTGGACCTGATGGGATTCGTCGTAAGACGGACCCTCGCTTGATATTGCCACTGGGGGGACACTTATAGTGGGACCGTAGGCCACTGGACCGTAGGGCGATGGCGACACGTAACCATAGGCCACTTTACTTTCATCGTATTGGTCACCTGGACCCCCTGGACTCGGGGTTATTCTGTAGTGGTCCTGCAGGGCTGGATTCAGTACTGACTCCATGTCGTTGTAACCACCTTCTACGTATTGGGGACCTTTGCGGAGGTATTCTGCACATAATTCGTATTTTTTTTGTTTTTTTTTTTTTCAGATCATTGCTGCGATGTAAATTAAATGGAGTATTGCATTTCTTATGTTTTACCTTTCGGATGTCACACGAAAAATCTACATTTTGCAATTTTGAGAATTATATATTTGGGATGTATTGGTGTTCTATTTATTTTTTGTCAATTAAGTTTCGGGTTATTGGATTTTAGAAGGAAATTCTCAACAGTATTACGGGTAATTTTAAATGGAAGATATTTAGCGGAAAAAACACCTGTATACTTCAATAAAAGAATGAGCAAAAATTAAATCAATAGAATATGGAATAAATAATTACCATGTGGTGGTGTCGTACGACTGTGATCCGAGGGACTGTGTGGACTGTGTGGTGAGTGTGAATCTGGTGCATAAGCAGCATGAGGCGCTGGATATTCGGCCTGTGTAGCATATCCAACGTAAGGATCGTAGTGATCGAAATTAACCATGTAGGGATCGGCTGCATAGCAGGGATCCCCGTGAGGATACTCTTGAGACATTAGCGGCACTGGGATGTAATTAACTGCCCCAGCCTCGGGCTCTATGTGGGAAACCTCACGGATTACTTTGGTTACTGATGTTATCTGCGAATAAATCGTTGCATTATTGAGTCAGCTCTATCGATCCAATTCCCTTTGAGTTGTGTTAATGCCTCTTGCTTTTATTTGATAAAGCCATTACATCGTAATAATCATTAACATACTTGCTGGGCTGTCTGTTGATTGTGCCCTCGTAGCAGTGGATCATCCTGAACAGACAATTGCGACGAGTGGACAGAGTGGCTTTCCGTTTGTCCATTACTGCTATGGTAATCCGTTTCAGTTGGACCACTTTCAATTGAAAAATACATTGTTTAACGATCATTAGCGGCCGATTGTCAGCTCCATTACAGTAGCACTAATGAATTAAGCTTCGAAGTGTGCATTCTGATCTTATTGGTGTAGTGTCATCATTTATCTATCTATAATTTCAACTATGGGGGTGGACAATCATGCAGAAGTTTCTGGATTCATGCAGCGAGAGAAAAATAAACGAGATGTCAAGCCTCGAGTCACAAATTAAAAGATCTTAAATATGAAGAAATTACACCTTTTCAGGATATCAATATGTCTAACGGAGGGATAATTACCAATAAATATTTGTTCCCTCAGTCACAATATATCTACATGTATTACTTGCACAAAGAATACATTTTTTAGGGCTATGTGATCGATTTTTTTTTGACAAGCACGAAAAATCTTTTTTTGAAAATCCAAAAAAAAATTTTTGCTGATACAAGTAATAGCTTTTAAAGAATTTTATCGGTTTTCTCTCGGTGTTGGTTTTGTTGATGTTTGTAACTACTGTTAGTGGATTAGATGACAGTAAAATAGCGCGCGTTTAGGACATGCTAATAGGGGGTCAATCACCTCTTCTTTATTTCGATTCTTGTTACGTTGTGCTCTTGGCGCTGCTCAACCCTCCGATTCACCAGCCTAGGTGGGGAGAGGGGTGTTAGTTTTTTTTATGTTATGCGGGGATTATTTGGACGTGTCGGGAGATAATTAGTAGGGGGAAAGAGCTAGTTATCGTGAGTAATGAAAATCCTTTAGACTTGTTGATTCAACTACTAAACAGTTAGGGAGGGAAGGGACGAACATTTTGAATACATTGAGCAGCTCATCTGTTTTATTTCTGAGTAATAAATCTGCCTGGATAAAAAATTTTATTACTGGAATTTAAGGGGATTTCGTTGTTGAAAATTTCGAGGAAATTAGAAACAGTTTTAAAAATCGAGAAATTAGGGAGCATTCAGTGTTTAAGGCGTTTTAAATCCCATTTTTCGTCAGTTGTTGATGAAATTATTTTCCTTTGGATTAGTAGTTAGCGGAGGATGCTGAGCTCAATCATTTCCAGTGTTAATCATTGTTACTTACAGACACGAATCAAGGAGCTGATTGTTGGACATGCCTGAAGTCTTTTTACGCAATGTATCACAGTCCAGCTGAAATATTCGACGATCAACCGATCAAATATCATTCGAGTAACATTCAAACGAATGACATTCAACATTCAAGGCCTTATCAAACCTTTACGAGTTGCCTCTCGGGTCGACAGTTGAGATTGAATTCTATTATTGAATTATTGACAGCCGTTGTAAGAAATTGAGCACATCTGAAATATAAATTTAGTTCTTTGACGTGATCATTTAACTTTCAATTATTGATTCAAGTTGCAAATAATCAATGAATTAGGGAGAGAGACAAAAAGTCAGAGAGAGAGAGAGAGAGAGAAAGAGAGTGAAAACATTTGTATGTCAAAATCTTGAGGCCCAGAAAAATGGGGAAAGGTCCGGGATTGTTTCACGGTTTGAATCTAGAAGAGAAATTTTTCCTTCTTACCAGGAAATATTTGATTTCTATAATTTGACATGTGTATAATCAGCGCATGCGCGACTAGTGTGCATCAACGGGCTGCCTACATACACTCTATATGCGACAAGAGAGTACGAGAGACAATTATCCGAATGAGTTGAGTACAATAAGTACATATGTACGGGAATTTAATTGAGTTTTCGCGAATAACTAGAATAATCTGAGTCGCGACAATCGGAAGATACCACTCCACTGTCAAATTATGTGGCACTTCCTGATAGCAAAAAGCCTGAAATACCTGAATTATTCCTCCCATGATCTACCTCATCACAGGCACTCTAGTCAATGAATTGTTATGTGTCAGAGTCATTAGTCTAGACACAATTACTTATCCATGGCTTTATGGATTTTTCGTTATTTCAGCTGGAGAAAAGTCTTGTGTTGAGTGACATGAGGGTATTATCTTTGAGTTTAATCCATGGAACATATAATTACCTGAGACGTCTTTTGGCAATTTGCTGTATTGAGATCTTCCGCAGAGTGTATTTTCCAGATAATCAAACATTTCAAACACACAATTTACATTTTAATCGTTAAACACTCGATTATATCGTGCGACAGGCATTATTTTTCGAGCAATGATTCACTGTTTCATCGCTGAGAGGGGATTATATTTTACAAACACTTGGAAAATATGCACTACCGGTTAGACTACATATGTCCCACGAATCGCGGATTTTCCGGTGAGTTTTGATGAATGTCTGGGGTATTGTTCAGGGCACGGGAATAATACTTGCTGGGGAGACAGTGAGACGAGGGAGTTTTCTCAGTCGTTATTTGCCTTCAACTTCGTCAAATGACAATTCAATGTAACCACACTTGATGAAGTCGCCAACGCCTACACAATACACAGTGTATGCATTCTCATACACATTGATACGTACTTGTGGCAGCCTCCAATAAACAGTTATGTAGTTTTCAATGGACGATATGGAGCCTGGAATATAGTGCGTTCGGGAGGATTCGACACTGCGCATGGGCAATGCGAAGCCCTCGAAATGGCCGCGGCTCTTCGAATGCAGTTGGAGGTGCGACACACATCAATCAGATTGTAAGTTGTATTTTAGAATTGCTATTTATTTTCACGAAGCTTCAAGAATAATTTAGGATGTTCGAATCCATTTTTTTTGCTTCTATTTTTTTTTAATCTGTTGCAAATTAGTGGGCGGATGCGCAGGGAAATATACAGTATTGAGAAACAAGTTTTCACTTCCGGGGATTTGTCCCCAATCTTTAGGAATTGATTCGAAATTTTTTAGCCAATGTAAGTCTGTATCTAAAATTTCAAAAACTTAAAGACTAGTTTCCCAAAGTTCAACATTCTTTCCCTGATTATCGGTTAAAAAAAAATGAATTATAGTGACGAAGTAAATTTTGGAATTTCTCAATCCGTGAATTTTCGAACTTTCGAAAGGTTCAGCAAATTTTGGTTTTGATTTTTCCCCGTTTACCTATTTAAGACTCAATTCTATCAGTGATTTTGAACTTTGTTTTAAATAATTTATACGTTTTGAGTTAAAAAAAAAATTCTATACAAAAAGGCCTTCTATTCGACAATTTTCAAAAATGCTTTTAAAAAAGTCTCTTCATTCAAAGATCGAACTTAATCGACATCAATATTGTGTTCTCAAAAGTCAGAATTCCCGGTAAAAATAATGAAATATATTTTTAAAATGTGATTAATGAACCTCTTCTTCGGTAGTACAGCGGCCTGTCTTTAATATCTTGACCTTGAGCATCTTATATTCAAAATGACTAAATTGCCGATGGGAATGGCGATACGATCGCCACAAGAAGGGTTTTTCCCTCATTGCGACAGGTCACGGATTTACATTTGATCCGTGGGTTCTCAGAAAAACTGATGAAAGTGAAGAGAAAGTGGGGCCCGGCTAATAACAACCAGGGACACGCGGCAGTGTGCAGTAACATTTCATCTATTTGACGCGCCCGGTTGTGCCAGTTCCGGATCGTTCACCGATTCTAAACGTTCCGAAATAAGTGGAGACGAATAGTTCGCAGGAAGAAATTTATTCCCGTCATTATCGCAATTGCTATTTGCACAAACAATTGTTCGTTCCGTATGCGTAACAGATCTCTCTCCTTTGATCGATATGACTGATTGATTCACACGCCTTTGATTCGCTGATTTCCATAAAATCGAAATTTCACATTTTGCGGGTAACAATGAGGTCAATATTGCTACTGGCAATTTACTTGATACTTCCGGCTAGTCATTGTGATGGTAATCATGATAATGGAGTTCACGTTGGTGTGTTCAGTCAGCGATTGGAGGATTGGATTGTGTCACAGGATGAGAGAGGCAATAGCCGGGAATCTCGTGATATGAAGTTTGCGAATAGGTCGATGACAGTGTTGCATAAAATTGTCACGCCGAATAAGCGTGAAGTATCTGAAACGGATTTATATTTATTGGGTGAGTTCACGGCGACGATAAAGCTCTTGAAAATGCACGCTTCACGAAAGTCATTCGAGAAAAATAGAATTTTTGAGAATTTTTATCAGCTCTATCAACAAATGCCATCATCGAAATATTTACCTACCTAATTTTATCGCAGATTGCTTTGAAAAAAAATTCACCGATTCAATTGTCCATTTCTGTTGGCATTAATTCGAGTGGGCGTTTATATTGCCATCGACACGGAATAAATACATGATTCCGCAGGATTCAAATAGTTTCAGGATAAATATTTCCGGAAGGAATAGATAGATTTTTGCTGAAAAAGTTTATTAGCAATGGATTTATCGAAATTCTCAGTAATGGAATTAATGAACTCCTCCAGGTGCGATTGAAAAATTGTTGTACAAGGTCGAGGGGTTGGAGAAACGATTGAGAAGGGCTGAAGAATTACTGTACTACGTAATCTCTGGAAATAGCAGCCGTGAGGGTAAGTTACGAGGGGAAGAGAATACTTGAATTCAAATGTGGTATTTTTTTTTGTCTCTGGACTCGAAAAACGCGACGATAATCGCGGTAAATTGAGGCCAGTGATGAAAAAAATTGTGGTAATGTATTTTTATCATTCAGAGCAATGTTTAACGAACTACACGAGAATCGGTAAAGGCTGTTACTACATCAGCTCTCGAGAGTACGACTGGAAGTCATCAGCGAGTCTCTGCCGATCGCTGGGTGGAAATTTGGTGGAGCTAGAGACACCAGAGGAGCATAAAACATTGAAGCATTACCTGCAAAATACGAAAGGAGTGAGGGGCTTCGATTTTTGGACTGGCGGCCTCAATCCCGGACTACTGTGGATTTGGGCGAGCAGTGCAAAAGCCGTTTTTGAAAATCAGATCGAGACTGTCGACGGCTATGGCCGGTAGATCGTCAAAATATTTGATCTACTGAGAAAAAAATATAATTCTGCCAAACATTAAAAATCGATACCAAGAAAAAACATCGAAACAAACTCAAACAATAGATAACAAAGAAGGGCATTAATTAGCGTCCCACATTCTTCCGACGTCACCGGACCCCTTTGAAAATGATTTGGAATAGGTAGGATAGGCTGGGAGAATCTTTGCAATATAAATTTTACGAAAAATATTTGTCTGGAAAAATGCACAGTCCAGACGAGAACTGTTCCGGTTGTGCTACCCCCTTCTCCATTTCAAATTTCTTGCATGCACTGAACTCCTTCGGGCAGAAAATTTACAGAGCATTCCCCATTTTTACGACTTCATAGGACAACATTGCAAAGGATTTGGAATAGGTATGATAGGATCAGGAAATATTCCCAATAAAATTTTGTTTTGGACAAAGAAATGCCCGAAATTCGTAAAGCTCGCTTTTAATCGTTATCGGAAGAATATTTGATTGGCAAAATTAAATTTTTTTTCTCAGTCTAACCCATTCTCAGAGAGAGCTTCGCTCACTGGAGATGATATTTTTCAGATGTCTGAAGATCCGCAATTCAATCCCGAAGAATTATTCTCTCTACGGCGAAGAGTGCATCAAGAAACTCCGTTATATCTGTAAACCAGCGAAGGACGAATCCATTAATGAAATCGAGAAGATAGAACGGGGACTGGAAATGAAGAGAAAAGGTCTGCACTGAGGTTACTATAAATAGATATAAATCTCCTTAGAAATATAACAAATTGTAATTCCCAAAGTCCATTATTTATTTGATAAACTCAGCGGTAAACTGGTAGAACAGTTCAAATGAATTTTTTCATTGTTGATTCATTTTCAGTAAATACCTCGAGAGTCAAGATGAATAGCAAGGTTTTTTTTCTAACTAAACAATTGTTCTGTGACGATTGTCGAGTGCAGGATATCTTAGGGTAGATTTTCGATAATTTAGAGAACAAGTCGAAGAAGGCGTGAGAGCAGTCTCCTTTATTTATCATTCGGGTTGTGAATGCACAAGCCATCATTACCGAATTCTGACTTAGTGAATGTGGTAATAAATCTCCTGAATATTCCTGATTTCGCTAATTGATTATTCAAGAAGTCATACTTGATACACTCCTTTCTATTAGTCCTTGCATCTCTGCGAGGGACAGACAAAGACTATCGGTTATTTGAACTGGCAGATATACAGCTACGGTTTGAGGATAACACCTTCAGGATGTTCTGATTGGTCTTTACTACGCTTGTTGGAGAACGTTGTAGGCAGAATATGACATTTTTAGGAGCTGCAATATCGAATTGTTTTGGAAATGAGTACATAATTTTTACTTTTTTCATAAAATTGCTTGAATATTTATAGCTTTGGGAGATTTTCGAGGAAAATTTCCTTAGAAACCTGACCATTTCTTGGAAAAACCTCTAGAAACTTAATTTTTAATTTACTCAATTGTTTTTTTACCTGCAATTGTTTATATCATTCATTTTGTTCATTCATTTTTAACACTTAAAATAAGTCCTTACACTGGTGAACGATGCGAGGGACAGTACAACGACATGCCCACTGGTGAACACGAGTGGCTTCATCGATCTTGTCATAATAATCAGAAGACTTTTCTGCACAAAAACCTTGAGCGAGACCCAATCCATGTCGTAAATATAAGCTCCAATTCTACTGCTCTAGAGATCAGTTCACTTATTTTCATTCTCACGGTCCTAAGATAAGTCGGCTCTATCGAGTTTACTCACCTCAACAGTCACATTGTTCCCATAAAAACAGAAGAGGTATAGTTCAAGCATCATTGATATTAAATACAGAATGACTTCCACGAAGTGCGGGGAAAATGGAACGGCTTTCGACAGATCGTAGACACTCACACAAATCACTAGCGAACTTATTCCGAATTGGATGAAAATTGTGAAGGCAAAGATGTTGTTCCATAGCTCTGTGAATCTGTGGAATTATTTCAATTAAATCATGAGAATTGTGTTTTATTTTAATTGCTTGAGAATTTTTAGTTGGCCTTCATTTCAATTCTCAAATTTTTTCACTTTATCATTGACAATTGTCGAGGGAAAATTCATTCCGGTGCAATGGCCCGAGACCCTCAAAATTAGCCAACATTTCCCGATCGTTGTTACGCAGGACAAGATGAGGATCATATCCAATGAATTTTGAAGGTCTCGGGGTATTCGCGAGATTATATTTTTCATTTCCACCTATAGGCTAGTCAGAGTGGGGTATCAAACGGCATAAGTAAAATTTGTGACGAATAATCGTCAGGCAGCAGGGAAATTATGGGTCTGATAATTCTTTCATGATCGGGGAAGTTATCAGATTGAAACAAACCGGGGGATTGCGAGTACCCCTCGGCCGAAATCGGAATGAACTGAATAGAAAATAATTGATCAAATGATGACCAATTTTCGAGGGCTCCATTTACTTGAGAATTTTCAGATGATGTTCCACGCAATCAGAAACCAGTTTTTCTTCCCGAATGTCATCGGACTCCAAGTCTTTTATTCCAGAAAGTCTATTTTCATTGTTATTCTCCCAAAACATTTTCAAACGACTCTTGAAAATCTGCAGCTGAGCGTACGTCTGCACCATGCATCCCGGCACAATGGTATCATAACAAATGTTGACCAATGAGGTGATATATGTAGAGGCGACAATTTGTTGTACATAGCTTAGCCAGTATATGAGACTTGAATTGATCTCGTAAGGAATCCAGGTTTTAAATGGTAGAATTCTATTGGGAATAGTTGCCATAGCTGTTTGGAGAATCACAGCGTGCACTGAAGTTTGAATGAATGTTCCGTAAATGATTGAGTTCAATCTAAAATGAAATTAAACTTTTTAATTCCCATTTACAAAAATAGCAAAATCATCCGCTCCCAAATTTGCTAAAAAAATTGACAGAAAAATCAGACGTCATCGCAAAAATTAATGGCTAGTGATTTTTCCGAGTTAAAACGAAGTAGTTTATCTACGTAATTAAATTTACCAATCAAAATTCTCTACTGTCGTTTCACCTCGAAATTATCTCATTTTGTTGTTTTTTTTTTTTTTTTCAAAACGAACCTGATTCTTCTGTCGTATTTTCCTTGAATAGCAGCTTCCGCTGGATTTCGTGGGCTGCACGGAGGAGAGGCAATGATGCCTATCGCCTCGAGAATGTCATCTCTCCTCTTAATAAAACTGAAGGACTTGGCGCAAGCGTTTATCATAGACAAGAGCACCCGAGAGTTGTTAATAACATCTTCTACAGTACCTGGTGACCTGATCATTTCAATCAATTGAGATGCTGTCACCGAGTAAAATATAAAAAGCATGAAATACGAGTAAAAATTGTAGATAATGATTTTTGCGGGAGAGGACCAGTGAGGTGGTCTCCAAAATCCGATAATGTGGAGGACGAAGAAGTTGAGAGACAGAATTGACGGTTCCATATCTCAACTGCTGGCTAAATCTTAGTGGATCGAGGGTGAAAATTTAACTGCGAATGAGGATATCGACGTTGGGCCGAGGAAGACATCGACTCATTTATTATTCATCGCTGGCGATACACGAAAAGTCATTTTTTCTGCATTTATTATTGATAATATCGCCAATGCATTTCTCTGTCATTTTTCCCATAGAAAATAAAACCCTTTGTCTTGGGTTACTCGTTCTTTTTTTTTTTTTGGAAATGGAGAAAGGAGAGAAATGAAAGCCGAGAGAAAAGTCACGCAACGTTCTGAGGAGTAAAAAAAAGGAGTAATTTATTTCTCCGTACGGGCATCAATATATAATGAGCGGAGGAACAAAAATCGTATCAATAGTTCGGACGTTTTTATTCTTCGCATATGTTCCTTCATGAAAATAGAGCTCAAATGAGAAGTTCAACGCGAGACGGGAGTGAATAAAACAGATATATTTTGTGAGGGAATATCAATTAAATTCAGGAACAAAATAAAAATGATTGTGTGAATTTGACGAGTAACCGAGGATTCATCATTGGAGAATATTAACATTAATAGTGTAATGAGACTTGAGAATATTCCGTTTTATTCGTTATGGTTTTTATCGGCACATGCCTCGCCCGCTCATCAATTAATAGCTGTGGTAATCAATCTCCTTAACACCCCTGACTTCACTATTGAATTAATCAAGTGATAATACTTGAGATACTCCTCTCTATTTGCCTCTGCATCACTGCGAGGAACAGACAAAGACTATCGGTGATTATTATTCGATGTTTAATGACTCCGGCTTTTAGGACAGTGGCCAGTCTTATGGCCGGACTATCGGTGATTTCAACTGCCGCATACGCAGCTACCGCTCGAGATTACATCGTCATGACGCTCTCATTGGCCTCTACGAGGATTGTTCGAGAACATTGTAGGCAGAATACGACATCTTTAGTAGCTGTAATATACATCGAAGAAAGAAATTTATATAACGTTTGGAAATCATTGGATAGGATTTGGACTCGGTAGGATGGGATCCGGAATTATTCTCAATATGAAATTTACAAGAAATTTTTACTGAAAAAAATTGATAATGTACGTCGGAATTCGCACCCGACACCTTTCGATTCCATCAGGTGCTCTTCGGGACGAGCTATCCGACTCCTAGCCACTCTTTCATTACAAAATTTCTTGTATATATTGCGCTCCACCGACCTCCTTACGGCAATCATTCTTACATCAAAGAAGGTAATTTATCTAGAGTTGGACATTTTTGTATCAATTGGAAATTTCATGAGATATAAGTTTGAGTTTTTGAGAATTTCAAAATTATTATCTCGAAAAATTACTTAATTAATGAATTAATTACAGAAATTAATTGTCAGCTCTTAAAATTAGTTCTTACGCTGGTGAACGAGGTAAGTGATAGCACAACGACATGTCCACTGGTGAATATGAGCGGCTTCATCGAGCGCAACATTATAATGAGAAGACTCTTCTGCACAGGCATCTTGAGCGATACCCAATCCAAATCGTAAATATATCCTCCAATTCTACTGCTCTAGAGATCAGTTCACTTGGATTGAATCAGATCATCCTAAAATACAGTGGACTCTCCTTTACTCGCGTAGCCCAAAAAATTGCCATCGAGTTATTGTAGGGAAACATGAGAAAAGGAGAGACCCCACTCCACCGGTTTGAGCGGTACTGCAGTGGGGAAGGGGAAGGTTTGGGAATAGTGACGAGGATAGTCCCAGCGCATCATAGCCAATACGAGGGCGTACGATAGCTAAGGAGTGGGAGAAGATTCTGAGGAGAGGGAAGACTTGAGGGTTAGTATTGGACGAGTCAGGGGAAGGAGAGTCCACTCTAAATCATTTTCATCGAGTTCACTCACCTCAATAGTCACTCTATTCCCGTAAAAGCAGTAGACGTACAGTTGAACCATCATTGACCCTAAATATATAATAACTTCCACGAAATGGGGAGAGAATGGAATAGATTTCGATAGATCGTAGACACTCACACAGATCACCAGCGAACTTATTCCGAATTGTGTGAAAATTGAGTAGGTAAATATGTTGTTCGATAATTCTGCAAATCTAAAAAAGGATTTTATTAAAATTATAAAAGATTGGCAATTTAAGAATCGTAATTTCCCGAAAATGACCCCGTAAAAAATATTTCTTTTCTGTCTCAACCATATATTGCCACTAAAATCCTACTGACTTTGAATTTATATATCAGGTTTTGTTAATTTTTGATATATATTCAATCGAAAAATTGTCCAATTCCAATTTTTTTAATTACTTGAGAATTTTCAAGTGATGTTCCACGCAGTCTGAAACAAGTTTTTTATCCATGCTGTCGTCATATTCCAAGTCATTTGTTGTTCGAGAAGTTTGTTTTTCGTCTTTATATTCACAAAAATCCTTCAATCGACTCTTGAAGATCTGCAGCTGAGCGCACGTTTGTATCATGCAACCTGGTACAATAGTGTCATGACAAATATTCAGAAATGGGGTGACCCATGCCGAGCCGAGAGTTTGTTGAACGTAAGTGAGCCAGTATGTCAAATCCGAATCATTCTCGTAAGGAAACCAGCACTCGAATGGTAGAATTCGATTGGGAATGGATTCCATAGCTGTTTGGATGACCCAAGCATACACTGAGGTTTGAATGACTGCTCCGTAAATAAATAAGTTCCTCCTAAAATCATACATCGAACATTTCAATTTTTTAAATTAATAAAACATCATCATCATCATTAACTGTAAAAAAAATTGTCAAAAAACATAAAAGACCTAAATTCAATCGGAAATCAAGTTGAATATTTCGAGCCTTAATTAATCTAAAAAAGTAGTCTTTTAAACAATGAAAAAAAACTTATATGAACTAGTAAATTAACTCAACCAAATGAAACAAAATTCACAAAAGCACGTTACACGTTTCAATTTTTATCAATAAATAAAAATCAGTACCTCATTCAAAAAGTAATAAAATACCAAATGATAAAGTCACGATTAATTGAATGACAAAAAAAATAAATGAAATATGTTGTCCCCCTAATCCATTGAATCCACCACTTGACAATTTAATGAATTTCACCTCGAAAACATTCTACTTTGATTTTTTCGACACAAACCTGAGGCTTTTATCGTATTTTTCTTGAATAACAGCTTCCGCTGCATTTCGAGGACTGCACGGAGGGGAGGCAATGATGTCTATCGCCTTGAGAATATCACCTCTCCTTGTAATAAAGCTTAAGGACTTGGCGCAAGCGTTCACCATAGTCAGAAGCACTCGAGACTGATTAATAACTTCGTCTACAGTACCTGGTGATCTGACAATTTCAATCAATTGAGACACTGTCACCGAGTACAATAAAAACCACATGAGATACGAGTAAAAATTGTAGATGCTGATTTTTAAGAGAGACGACCAGTGAGGTGGCCTCCAAAAACCTGCAATCTGGAGGACGAAGAAGTTCAGAGGGAGAATTGACGTTTTCATGACTCGATTGTTGACTTAATGTTAGTGGATTGAGGGCGAAAATTCAACTGCGAATGAGGATGTCGTCGTTGGGCCGAGGAAGACATCAACTTTATTTATTATTCATCGGTGGTGAAGCACAAAAAGTCTTTTCTCTCTGTATTTTATATTGATAATAGTCCAAGTGTATTTCTTTATTTTTTCCCGCATAGAAAATAGAGCCCCTGGCATTAATGTATGCATGAACATTCTCTTCAGTCTCTATTTTCTTTTACATAAAGGGATACAAGAGAGAAAAGCGAGGGAAAAGTCATGCAATCGGTTTGTCGAGTTTGTGATGAGTCAACTTGGGGACAAATAAAGAGAATTATATTTCTTTTATAAAGATAAATAAATAGGAGAGAAACATTGAATAAAAATACCGGACAAAAAATATGCAGAATTATATATCGCCGAGAAAACTACAATTCAGTACAAAGAATTGACGAACAGGATTTTCGCTCCAAAATTACAAAAATGAACTTTTTTTTATTCAATATTTCTCTCTCTGTAAAGGGCATTTTTCAAGCAATGTAAGAAGATATGATTGTTCAGGAAATAGTATCTGTTGGAAATAGTATCTAAGCCGTACGCGAGGCAGGCAAGCACGCGACTAAAAAAACCCCATAATAACATCTTAGGAACAATATTTTTCCGTAGTGATTTTTCCTGTTTCAAGTTCGGGCAAGAGCCCGTACCAATCCCCGGATTAATAAAAGTGAAGAGCAGTAGGGGTAAAAACATTTGGCGTAAATGAATGAAATCGTTATGGCCAATCTCACATTTTCCAGAAAAATTGGTGAATGTTAATCAAGACCTCCCCAAAATAACTTCCAATTTTTCTAATAACTCCCAAAAAATTTATTATTTTCATGTTTTTTCTCTCCGGCTTAGGAGTAAAATTACAGTTCCCTCCCGCGTAGCGGAAGGGAAAAGTGTACTTTGCTCCCGCCGGGGAGAAAATAGTATATTTCGTAGCAAGTGAAAAAAAATGTTTTTTGGCAAGTGGGAGGTTTATATCACGAGCCGAAGGCGAGTAATATAATCCCACGAGTCAAAAACCACTTTTTTCACAAGTTACGAACATAATCTTTCATCTCAATGTGTCGAAAAAGTACTTTTCCGACACAGCATGATGAAATAGTATATTTCGTAACAAGTGAAAAAAAACGGTTTTTGGCGAGTGGGAGATTTATATCACGAGCCGAAGGCGAGTACAAATTGTTATTATTTAGCGGAAACAATTTGTTTTTAGATGTATAAAAATGCACATCAGAATATTGGGAGATGTAAACCGCCGAAGGATTATCAACTGAACTTCCGAAGTCTCAACCTCTAGAGAACTCTTTATTTAATATATAATGACTGGTAAAATTATAATAATTATAATTGCACTATCGAAGGTTTAGCCTGATGGCTTTGCGCTTGCTATTTCCGAGAAATCATCGCATCAAGGAGAGGCCCGGCTTATCGCTGATATCACGTGGCAGACGTTGAGCTTCTCTCAGCTTTTTCTGTCACGTTTAAATTGTCTCCTACGATGCTTGTTGAAGAACGCTATATGCACTATATGATGTTTTGAGCAGCTGGAATAGGCATCACAATTTCAAATTTAACGCTTGCACGTCGTAATTTAACGTTCTATTAGGAGTTTGGGTAAAATATAGAAATTGTATTTATTTTTGTACTGTTGAGCGTAATCACCGAGTATATAATTTTTTTCATCACGCTGTGTCGGAAAAGTAACTTTTCAGTCACTCTCCGTTTTGCGTCGAGTGACTGAAAAGTGATTTTTCGACACATTGAGATGAAAAATATTGTTCGTAACACGTGAAAAAAGTGGTTTTTGACTCGTGGGATTATATCA
>JAPYZM010000419.1:0-48338 GCA_030522845.1 Psyttalia concolor | reverse complement strand
TAATTTTTGCATTAAAAAGAAAACTTGAATGGCTAAATGGTGTAAATTACTCAGAAACAATGGGCTGAATGGCACAATTTTATTGGCCGAAATTTGGTACGTATGAATAATCTGTGGAATACCACGAGAGGTTCGAAAATTTATCGAAAATTCGTCGAAAGGTTTTTCCAAAGTCTCGAGAGGTGCGCTTCGTGCACACAGCACTTTATAACGCACGAAACATACACCTCTCGAGACTTTGGAAAAATCTTTAGGCGAATTTTCGCGAATTTTCAAACCTCTTGTGGTATTATAACTGATAATTCATCATATGAACCACTCATCACTCGGACAATTCCAATCGATTCCATATGGTACGATTTTGAATAGACTACGGAATTGTTCATGCGATATACACTTTTTTATTACCCATATATAAATAATAATCGATATGATAAATTGTCCGTGTGATCAGTTGTCCAATAACATCACAAGTTCTTGGAGAATATCTCGGAATCTAAAGGTGATACAAAATTTTTGTCTAAAACCTTTTTTGTAGAGCGAATTAAGAGCTACAAAAAAGATATACAAAACATTCTGCTATCGACTTTACATTTCAAGCTATCCATTGAAGACTATTGATAAGAGTCAGGAATCGAGTTGACGGATCAAAAGTGTCCATTTTAAATGCAGTAATACTGATTGATTGTATTGTCTAGGGCTGATGGAAATAGGACTGTCAAATTCCTGACAAAGGGGGACAACAACTCTGTCGACGATAGAGGATTGTACGCTCCTCAGCAACTCTGGTTGACTCACAAAGACGTCGTTGGCAGAGCGAGGGGATTTCTCCCTTACGTTGGAATGGTAACAATATTAATGAATGAGTATCCGAAATTCAAGTACGCTGTGCTAGCGTGTCTTGGGATGTATGTATTAATTCATAGAGAGTAAGGATAGATTGAATTCAACCTAGACTTTTCCAAATAATTCATCACTTGTTTTTACAATTAAGTTCATTTTTCTTTCGTTGAAGAATAAAGTTAAGCTTTTATAAAATCATCAACGATACTGTGTCCTGTCTTCATTGATCGATCAGGTGTTCTGGCTTTAATGTCCGCTTTACGGAGGTTCTGGACGAACTATTTTTATTCCTGAATCATTGCTGAAGTTATTATGATAGACACAATAATGAAGCAATCGTATTTTTCAACGAACTGGGGGAGGGTTATCGTCCCATATTCGTACTTCGAACGTGCGCCTATTTAGACAAAATGTTTACATATCATTTGTGAACATGTACGGGTTAATGCGCAAATTGCAGCATTGGTTAATGAGACACCTCATTAACCTTTCACCGCGACGACGTTGTTTTGAATGTGCTGTTGCTGTAGCTCATTATAATGCGATCAATGATTCTGATACAGGAAAATTCTTTTGGTTATCTCGTGTTATCGACGGCAGTTGTGATGATTGCTGACTTATTTTCCCGCGCGGGAGTAAAAGTTGTCTGGTCAGCAACAATAAAGGTTCATTCATCGCTGCTCTATTTGCAGACAAAAAACTTGACGAAGTAGATAGTCAAAGTAAATAATGACCGATCGCTCTAATCGTCGGATGAAAAAACTGACTGACGTTTAAATCAGGATGAGAGGGAATTCCAGCGCAAGAGATGGAACCAATAAATGAACAGAAATCAACTTCAACTAATGCATTTATTTCGATAATACTTAATCATCTAAATTCAACAGTACGTAACATTTACAGATCTAAGACTAACTTCTAAGTTGGTTAGGGGCTATTGGTTAAAGAATAACTATTGAGTCAGGTTCGCGGAGTCAGTCTGATCCATGTCCTCGTCGGCTGGACAATCAGGCCTGGATAATTGTCCTCCATGCTCGTGGGTTGTCCCTCGACGAATGAAAAGTCAAACTGCTGTATCATGGTTGCGATGAGTTCAAACATCACGAATCTTGCAAATGTCTCGCCTCCACAAACGCGTCGGCCTAAACCAGAATAATTCGTTAAAGCATAAACAATACTAATCAACAATTGAGTTGAGAAGTTAGGTTGGGAGAGTAGTTTACCTAGTCCAAAGGGCAGAGTGTGGTCTTTGATGGGCTCTCCATTCTTGTCCAGGAATCTCTCGGGTCTGAAGTTCTCGGGATCGCCCCAGAAGTCAGGGTCATTGTGCATTGCTGACAAGTTGGTTAACATCACGGTATTAACTGGTACATCGTATCCTTGCAGAGTTGTCGCTTGAGTGCATCTGTGAATTACTCCCATCGGTGTCAGTGTTTGCTTCCTCATTGCCTCGCGAAGAACTGATTCCGTGTATGGTAGGCTGAAAAGGAAAGCATGTTTCAATATTTGGAGGTTCTGGTGTGAATTGTATCAGGATGATATGCTTACTTTTTGCGATCCTCCCATTCCGGAAAGCGTTCTCTTCCCACAACCTGGTCAAGCTCCGCCTGAGCCCTCTTCATGGCTTGAGGATTGTGCATCAAGTACTTGTAAGCGTGAACAATGACACTCGGTACAGCTGAGATGGCAGGGAACATGAAGTCAACCGCGACCATCATTAACTGCTGCTCGGAGTATTCACCAGAGAGTGAGTTGTCTTTGAGTCCTTTCAGATACGCCGGAATGAATCCTTCGATCGAACTGTTAGCCAAAGCGGCTTCGCTTCTCTCGTCGATGTAGCGCTGAAAGTTAATCATTTAGACATATCAGCATTAACTGAAATTACGTAATTCGCGATAGGAAGACTTGCGCTTGTTCCTTACTTTGATGAACCTTATCATTCCTTGGTGACCCTTGACCCAATCTCCAAAGCCGAAGAGATTCCCGAAGTGACTCAACCAGGGAGTCATCGCAGTAGCTCCAACAGTTGTTTCGCCTCCTTTTTGGAACATTGACGCGTAAAGGCACAGCTGTCGCAACTCGTCGTGATGCTCTCGACTGAATCTCTCGCCAGTCATAACTGACCAGATTATATTGGCACACGAGGGATACAGAATGTTCGGGAAGTAGACCAAATCTCCTTTCACAACTCCCTAAATAAATGCAGAGAAATTATATTATAAAGTGCACTTTTTCGGGGATTCCCCTGATTTTATGGCGTCCCCTGGGCTTGCGAAGGTCCGCTAATTTTCCGCTTATTTATCTCTCGCTGCAAACCTTTTCGGACTCATTGATCGGTCCATTTTTGATGGTATCCACGAGAACCCGTAGCTCCTCCTGGAAGAGACTCTCCAGTCCCCCGTGTCGTCTACCAAATCCGAAATCCCTCATGTTCCGAAGGGCGAATCGTCTCTGCTCCTGCCACTCGTCGCCGTCATTGAAGAAAATTCCTGATATTTTAATAAAATCATTGTTTGGTAATTGTCTTGGACATAATCGGCAATTGATAAACAATATTTACCCAACGTTTTTCCCCAGGATCTTGTCAATCCCATGAAGTTATTCGTGTCCCTTCCGTCGAACTCTTTTCTGGTGAGCACTTCTTTTACAGTTTCATAATCGTTGACAACTATTGTATAATAACTTCCCATCCACAGGCTAATTATCTTTGATTTGTATTTTTGAACGTAGTACCTGATAGTACGATGGGGAAATTTGTAATTTCCCCACAGTAAGAGCCAATAGGATCCCCATATAGGAAGACGCAGTGGCCCTACAAAATGGAGATGAAATTATTTAAACCGTTTTATAAATTTATTTCCTTCTCAAAGCTTCTGATATTTTTCTACATCAGTACATTAATCTTCGTCTCTATCTTCATCCGATTAATGTCCTCCGATTTTTTAAAAATATCCATAACTTCAGTCGTGGGAATTTATTTATATGTTTAAAAAACCAGAGGCTCTTAGCCAGTCTTTCAGGAAGTTTGAGAAAATTATGAAAACTTTGGTATACCTGGCGGGGCTTTTCCAGGTTTCGACGTAACAAAATTATAACACGCATAGAAAATTAAGAGCGCAGTAACGACGATGAGTAGAGGAGACATGTTGCTCCTTTGGCGAAATTTCACGAACTAACCGAATTGTCTACTGAGTTGTGAGATTGAAGACTCTGCTGGTTTTATCAATGGCTCCACCACCAAAGTGACCTTTGCCACTGGCCAATCCAGCCTTCACATTGTTTGTATTAATAAATTGCGAAGTGCAGGAGATAATGCGCTTAACTTTCTCCGCTTTGCGGATAATGAGGCGAATCACTTCCATCATTCCAACCTTTTTTTTTCATATCGTCAAGACAATCAACGGATCAACTGGGAATATGATTATTTGAGAGGCAGTGGGTTGGTCTGAATGTCGAGATAAAAATGTCTCGCAGGGAGCAAAATTGAATTATCTGACTGATGACAAATTGATTATTTACGCGGAACCAGAATTTTTATAAGTTCACGGATTCCAGAATTAATTTCTATATTCTCAATTTTTTTTGTGAATAAAATGAGTTTTTAAGGGACGTCATTCGGACGGGAGTTGCGTTAAAGGGACGACTGCCAGGACAGATTTGAGAGTGAAATAAATACAAATCATTTCAGCCGCATGGGGAAAATTTGTTGACTCCTCAATTCAAGTTCCGTAAAAATTCCGCAACGTCTCAGTAACATTTGTTGATCCCTCACTAAAAATTGCCTAGACCTTTGCATAGTTTTTGTTAAAGATATAGAACTTTATCATGCAGTTGGGTAATTTTTCCCGAACCCCCGAAACTGCCGAACAACAAACTTTGACTAAAAAATTTTCCTTACTCGACGAGTCATTCCTGAATATTTTCCGAGATCTCTTAGGATGTCTAAAGGTCAATCGAGGATAGGACTCGGGGCGGATGTCAGGGATTTTTTTTTAATGAATTCAAAATAACTCGGTATTACAATATTTTCATTAACGTCTGATAATATTTATTCTTCGAAAATTCAATATTGCATTGGCAGTGTTCACAAATATAATTGAAACAAATAAGGCAGTTTCTGATCAGCTAAGAGTATTACAGTATTTAATTATTAATTAAATAAAATAGATGACAATTCTGGGGTGATTGTTAATTGATCAATAATTTTATTTCAACTCTTGGAAATTGATTAATCGCTCTAGTACCATCTTCTAATCATAAATTCTCCTATTTGCCCCTGACTTTCAATATTTCACTGGTGACATTATAAAATTATGGACAAAATCATCGAGGGGTCAATCTGATCCAAGTCCTCGTCGGCTGGACAATGAAACCCGGATATTTGTCCTTCATGCTGGTGGGTTGTCCCTCGACGAATGAAAAATTAAACTGCTGTAGCATTGTCGCGAAGAGTTCGAATACCACAAATCGTCCGAATGTTTCGGCTGGGCAGACACGTCGACCTGGACCCGAATATTTCATGAAATAAAATTTGATAAACTATTGTCAGTCGTCAAATGCATCAAAAGATCTTCATTTACCCATGCTAAACGGAAGACTGAAATCTTTCAAGGGCTCTTGATTTTCATCGAGGAACCTCTCGGGTCGGAAAGTCTCAGGATCACCCCACAATTCCGGATCCTTGTGCATGGCTGCCAAGTTGGTCATCATCACCGTATTAGCTGGTATATCATAACCTTGAAGAGTCGTATCCTGCGTGCACCTGTGAATGACACTCATCGGCGCCAGGGTTTCAATTCTCATCGCTTCACGAATGGCGGCTTCCGTGTAGGGTAGACTAGAAAAAAACGGAAAGCAAAGGACGAGATGATTGAACAGTTTTTTTTCCCTTCCAGAAGAGACCATTTCATTTTAAAAACATTTCCTCCCCCAGGAGTTCTCACTTTTTCCTGTCATCCCATTCCGGAAACCGTTCCCTACCCACCACCCGGTCGATCTCCTCTTGGACTTTCCTCATAGCTTCTGGATTGTGCATCATACATTTGTAGGCATGAACTAGGACACTCGGTACGACTGAGAGTGCGGGGAATATGAAATCAGCGACAACCATCAGCAGCTGTTCCTCAGAATATCGACCAGCGAGTTCGCCCTCTTTGAGCCCCTTCAAATAAACGGGAATAAATCCCTCGTTGGATTCATCAGCCACTGCAGCTTCGCTTCGCTGATCGACGTAGCGCTGAAAAAGACAAGCTCATTTGTAAATATCAGCAGACACACCAAGATAAAGTGGCTCATGATAATGAGGGAAGCGCGTGTTTCAATACTTTGATGAACCGCATCATTCCCTGGTGACCCTCGACCCAGTCTTTGTAGCCAAAGAGGTTGCCGAAGTTACTCAGCCAGGGAGTTATCTCGAGAGCTCCAACTGATGTTTCTCCCCCTTTTTGGAACATCGAGGCGTACATGCACAATTCTCTCAACTCGTCGTGATGGTGTCGACCAAGCCTCTCGCCAGCTACAACTGCCCAAATTACATTCGCACAGGCTGGATACAGAATGTTGGGAAAGTAGACCAAATCTCCGTTCACAACTCCCTAAACAGACCAAATTCATCAGCAATTCTTCCAAACTCATGGACCCCTTTTTCTAACTTGAGCAGACCTTTTCGGATTCATTGATGGGTCCATTTTTGATGGTATCCACGAGAACCCGTAGCTCCTCCTGGAATTGACTTTCCAGTCCGGCGTGTCGTCTTCCAAATCCAAAATCTCTCAGATTTTTAAGAGCGAATCGTCTCTGCTCTTGCCAGTCCTCACCGTCATTGAAAACAATGCCTGATATTGGGATAAAATACTCATCAGGTGACCTCGTTCGAGATAATAATCAAGTGGCACTTATTGATAAAGAATCATTACCCAATTGTTTTCCCCAAGATCTTGTCAAGCCTAGGAAACTACTGGTGACCCTTCCGTCGAATTCTTTTCTGGTTAGCACCTCTTTCACAGTTTCGTAATCATTGACAACTACTGTGTAATAACTTCCCATCCACAGACTAATTATCTTTGATTTGTATTTTTCAACGTAGTACCTGATAGTATTGTGAGGAAATCTGTAATCTCCCCACAGCAACAGCCAATAGGATCCCCACAGCGGGAGACGCACGGGCCCTGCAATATATTATTAATTATCTTGATTGATCAAGTGGGCCATTGGGGACACCCGCCCAAATCAATTTAACTATATCCTATTGAATATTCTCAATATTTTTCTCTCCATTCGTAGTAAAATTCTTTTTCTTTCTGGGGAGCCTAGACTCCAGGCCCTAGGCTGACCCCAATTGATGACTTTCTTCGAAAGCTACAGGCGCAAGAAAAACGCAATGCGATCGATATTTTAATTTGGAGATTTAGATAAAAAAAATCGGATGGAAGCATAATGAATGCTGCTTACCCGGTGGAGCTTTCCCCGGCTTCGAAGTTACAAAATTGTAACAGGCATACAAAATTACGAGCGCAGTAACAATGAGGAGTAGAGGAGACATGTTACTTCTTCCAGAAAATTTCAACTACTAAACTCTGGTTCTAGCAAAACTTCCACTACAACAGTGACCTTTGATACCAGCCTATAGTTTATATTTATATGAAAAATTGTGAGGCGTAGATCATTATTGCTGATAGGAATCGTTTTCACTGCGTACAACGGAATTTTCCATCAGCACCAAAAAAAAAAATATATAAAAATCACTCATGGCTAGCCGTCCTCTCGACGTTGGAGGACGACGAATTGAATGTTTCTATCGGAAATCGTGAGATGTATGAGATTATTGAAGTGTGTTATTAGAGCTGCTGTCATTGTACAATGTAATTCCTCTTCTCCCATCCAGTCTTTGAATCTCTGTCTAGACCGGAGGAATTTTATAATGTCACGATAATAAATGAACAGACTGGAGTTAGATCTAATTAGTGGATTTATTCTGATACTACTCAATAGTTTGTGATAAAAAAAAATTATAGTATCAACATCGAGAGGTCAGTCTGATCCACGTTCTCTTCGGCTGCACAGTCACCCCGGGAATTTTGTCCTCTAAGCGCGTGGGCTGTCCCTCGACGAATGAAAAATTGAACTGCTGTAACATCGTTGCGAAGAGCTCAAAGAACACAAATCGAGCGTATGTCTCACCACCGCACACCCGTCGACCTGAAGCAAAAATATTCACAGAATAATTGCATAAATAAAGCATTTCTGTGACGTCAGAAGATTGTGTGAACGCCATATAAATTGGCGTCATTGGTCAATAGGTCACTGACATAAGAAGAGCTTGGCTTACCCAGTCCAAATGGAATGCTGAAGTCCTTCACAGGCTGGCCGGCCTCGTCCAGGAATCTCTCGGGTCTGAAATTCTCAGGATCACCCCAGAAGTCAGGGTCACTGTGCATCACCCCCAAGTTGGTTATCAGCGCTGTATCAGCAGGGATGTCGTAACCTCGAAGAGTTGTGCTCTGTGTACATCGGTGGACTACTCCCATTGGCGCCAATGTCTCCATTCTCATTGCCTCGCGAATAGCAGCTTCTGTATATGGGAGACTGACAAAAATATCAGAATCAAAAGGCAATTGATCGAGTGCACCAGCAGAACAAAAACCAAATTTCAAGGACAGTTTGTCAACGATTTTAAGCATTGCGACGCTGGATTTGAGATGGAGATAAATTAGAGTAATTACAGAATTTTGAGTACTTGAATTTTTCTCGTTTCTGGGAATCCAAGGTTTCCTAGGATTACCTACTTTTTTCTGTCGTTCCACTCTGGAAAGCGTTCCCTCCCTACCACTCGATCCAGCTCCTCCTGAACCTTCCTCATAGCTTCAGGATTATGCATCATCTGTTTGTAGGCATGAACAATGGAACTCGGCATCGCGGTAATAGCGGGGAACATGAAGTCAATGGCAACGATCATGAGTTGTTGCTCCGAGTAATGACCAGAGAGTGTGCCCTCTTTGAGCCCCCTCAAATACGCGGGAATGAATCCCTCGATTGACTCATTAGCCAAAGCAGCTTCGCTCCTCTCGTCAATGTAGCGCTGAAAAAGAACGACTTGCTTGTGAATATCAACAAACTCCAAGCTATAAAGAGGCTCACGTTAATGAGATGTATGCATTGTTCCTTACCTTGATGAACTTGACCATTCCTTCGTGACCAGAGACCCAGTCTCTGTAGCCGAAGAGGTTTCCAAAGCGGCTCAGCCAGGGGGTCATCGTAATAGCTCCAAATCCAGTTTCTCCACCTTTTTGGAATATCGAGGCGCTCATGCATAAGTCCCTCAATTCCTCGTGATGCTCTCGATCGAATTTCTCGCCAGTCATTATTGACCAAATTAAATTGGCGCACGACGGATACAGAATATTCGGAAAGTACACCAAATCTCCATTTATAACTCCCTAAATATATAAAATTATTAATTCTTCAGAGTTCACTAATTTTTTTAGTTATTTTTTTTAGCATAAAAAATATGTAAATTGGGCCACGTCACGTCAAAAATTACGGTTCGTACACAATTTATACAAAAAATAAATGGGTTATATTTAATCTCGTTATATTATAAAGAAATAAGGGGTTTTAAAATTCATAAGTCGTCCCTCTCACTCCCTCCCGCCGCCCCCTATAGAATTTTACGAAAGCCCCTGATTCAGTTTTTACATATCAAATTTATATAAAATACTATAGAAGGTGAGGTCCTCTCCAACCCCAGGCTTGGCCCCCCTACAGTATTTTATACAAATTTTATATGTAAAAACTGAGTCAATTTAATATAAAAAATATACAACTCTCAAGATCGTCGATTAGACAATTTTCAGGGGATTCAGATAAACATTCGAGAGAAATATTTAATAAAGAATACCAGCATAAGACCTAAGAATTAGGTTTCTCAATGAGAATTAAATTTTATCTGTATTCAACATCTGCTGACCTTTTCGGACTCATTGATGGGTCCATTTTTGATTGTATCCACTAAAACCCGTAACTCCTGCTGGAAGAGGCTCTCCAGTCCCCCGTGTCGCCTTCCAAATCCGAAATCCCTGAGATTCCGAAGGGCGAAGCGTCGCTGCTCTTGCCACTCCTCGCTATCGTTGAAAAAAATTCCTGATATTGGAAGAAAATACTCGTACGGTAATTGTGTCACGGATAATTGTCGAGTGATAATTGTCGATAAACTTTACCCATTGTTTTTCCAAAGGATCTCGCCAATCCCATGAAGCTGTTGGTATACCTTCCATCGAATTCCTTTCTGGTGAGCACTTCCTTCACTGTTTCATAATCATTCACAACTATTGTGTAGAAAGAGCCATACCACACACTAATGATCTTTGATTTGTATTTTTTAATTAAGTTACTGAAGGTGGTGTGAGGAAATTTGTAATCGCCCCAAAGTAACAGCCAATAGGATCCCCAGAGGGGAAGACGTATTGGCCCTACAAAGGAAAAATATAAATCACTATATCTGTTGAACTGTCGATTGACCTCCTGATTTTTTTTCTCGACTAAAAACTCGGACAACCCATTCCGATGAAATCAGCGATGAAAAATTTTCCTTACCCGGCGGAGCTTTTCCCGGCTTGGAGGTGGCAAAATTATAACAGGCATATAAAATTAAGAGTCCAGTGATAATAATGAGTAGAGGAGACATGTTTCGTCCTCAGCAAAATATCATCAACTAATCGAATTATTCATCAAATTGTCAAATCGACGACTCGGATTTTATCGATGGATTCACCACCGAAACGACCTCTGCTACTGGGCTATAGTTCATATTGTTTTGAAAAATTATGACGAATAAAACATTGTGATTGCCAATCAGAAGAGTTTTCATAATATGTAACGGAATTTTCCATCTGATGACATTAATCCGTCTTCTGACCTCAGAGATGACAAACCGAATATGTCCAAGGCGAATCGCAAATGAGATCGAAAGCGCAGAAAATCA
Source organism: Psyttalia concolor (assembly GCA_030522845.1). Lineage (NCBI taxonomy): Eukaryota > Metazoa > Arthropoda > Insecta > Hymenoptera > Braconidae > Psyttalia > Psyttalia concolor. The sequence goes on along the minus strand of JAPYZM010000419.1, from coordinate 37,516 downwards.
TCCTTAAACTAGTGATTAAACCTAGAACTAAGTCTGGAAGGTGGCGATAGCACGTGGAGAGGAGTAGGTCGCCTGGAAAATGAGACGAGGGATACAACAGAAGAGGAAGAATTAATATTGGACTGAATTAGAAATATATTGACTGCAAAATTAGGACTGAATCATTAGAACAGAATTCTTGAAAAAATTCGAGAAAAGAAATCCAATAAAAATAGAAATGATTACTTCGAATACATCGGGAGAAAGGATCTCAACATTTGGCGAGTTCAGCATTTCTTCCTATGAATTTTGTAGGATTCTAATAGGCAGAGGAGACATGTTCCTCAGTCCACAAAATTTCAACAACTAACAGAATTGACCAACATGTTATGAGTCCAGTGGCTCTGGTTTTATCAACAGCTCCACCACCAAAGGCGACCTTTGGATTTGGGCCATCCTTCACATTGTATTGATAAATTACCAGACGAGGAAAATTGTTATTTTAATTTGCAATTCACTCTCGTAATGAGAGCAAACATTAAAACCAATAATTATTCTTAAATTCTTAATGACGGAGAATTATGATTAATGAAAATGTAAAATGTAATCAATATTTTCATTCAGAGAACCAATTTTATTGAATTTCTCAGACTAGAAAATTACAAAGACGTTCAACTACGGAAGAGAAAAATAACTGTACATTGGGCGTCTCTTTGAATTCATCAATTACTTTACGTAAGATATTCGTCTAATGATGATTATAAGTACTAATTCATTCATCACGACACTTAATTACAATATTTTGTATCACCAGTGCATGCGACAAGCAAACTATCCTCAATAATAGTACGTATGCGATCATTTCGCATTATTACCGAGCCAACATTTGGAGTCAATTGGTATAAAGTATAAATACATCTCTCTAGACAGTTGATTATTTCTTTATCGAAAATTGGCGTTTCGGTCAGATCCACATGGAGTTTGAGGAATGCGGTATAGAGAGGGGTGCAGTGGGCCGGAATCCGCAAGTGAAACAACGTGAGAATTACTTCTGCCGTCTGAGAGAAAAAAAAAATATATGAAAAAAATTGTCGTAGAGCGTCATAAGTTAACGATTTACCTTCAGAGTTGCTTTCAAAGTTCTCAAGTCTGTATGATGACTGCAGTATTCCTCAAGTATCCTAATTAGTCTCTGCAACCATTTGGCACATCCAAGGTCTGTTAAAAGTTGAGGCAAACTCGTCATGTAAGCGTGACGTAAATCCAAGTCTTGCTCCATTTCCATATTATCTAGAATTGTCGCTATCACATCATCTCTCTTTGTCCACTAGGATGAATCAGCCATAGTTGAAAAATCAGTTGTTCATTAGTTGTAATCATACGTTAGAGTGTAATTGAGGTTTTAAAATATTTATTGCAATGCAATTTGTTTCCAATTCCTCTGACACAATTTAATTGAACAATTTGACGACTTAAAATATATAAATCTATAGAATAATCTAACATCTAGTTACTTTGTCGATTGTGCTCTAGAGCCATGTTAATTATTAATAATAATTATAATGAAATGTTTACCTCAAATCGGTTCAACGAGTCATTGTTATTTTCAATGGCAGCCAAAACATGCGTGATGCAAGTGAACGTTGGGATAATATATCTAACGTCCCGCTGATGTGTTAATTTTTCTACAGCATCGTAGATAACTTCAGCATAACCATTTTCTATGAATTCTCTGCCCTATTATTGATCAACAATTAATCAACTCGAATGATGGAAGTAACATTTTCACCCAATTAAGTGATAAGATATACAATTGAAATGCCAATTACTCTCTCAACTTTGTTATTTCAACATTATTATTCGCTAATGAATGCTTTAATTAGTGAATAATAATAAGTTGACATAATGCTCCATCTTTGAACATGGCAAATACATTTATCTCCGGGGTAAACGAGAATTATCTGTCTCTTGGTTGAAGTACATACCATTGATGACTGCTGAATTATTCTGTAGATGCATTCTAATCCTATAATTCTATTTTCCGGCACAAAATCGTCGAAAATAATTAATGCTGTTGGAAGAATGCTCGATAAATATTTCGTCAGTCCAGGAATCTGAAGTAAAAGAGCATGAAAAGATGAGGAAATGTTGATTACATTAGTTGTCTTTCATTTTGTGTCTGAAAAAGAATACCTCGACCTGATGCAGCAGCCATTTGTAGCAAGCTACAGCAGCAGGATAAGTTTTCCAAGTGTCCCTCATGAGTTTAGGCCTTAGAATCATCAAAATACTCTGGAGTTTGTCATCCGGACCACACAAAATACTAGATAAATTGCTGCTCTCCATTAATCCACAAATATCAGTCAGAATATTCTGGACAATTCCAGGCGTTTCGTCGGTATTCCAAGGACTCCTCTCGTTCTGCTCTCCAACGGTGACCATCAGATGTATCACAATGATCCTCGTGACTTCTGGATCATTGCCTCCTTCCGAGGACTCCACAAAGAGACGATGAAACATTTCCCATATATCCTTCACATTGGAATCAACTGTTGCTCGATACTCCTGAAAATCCTTCTCAACACAAGGCACATCCACTCCTCTCATGTACTGGGGAACAAATGTATCGGCGCATTTTTGACAGAGCTGTGCGGATGCTGAATTGCCCGCGATCTTCATACTCTCCATTTCTCTCATTAATTCTTCCATATTCACCATCCCTGAGATTAAGTTTCAATCCTGTCCGTTGGCAAATTGATCACAGAAACATTTTTCAATTTTTCGTGAACGACAGATGAGAAATTTAGAAAATTCTGAAGGCATGTTCTCGCCCATAGTTCATTATTTTCTCGGCAATTTCTGGGAGACTGTCTGCGAGTGTTTGTCAAAATAAGTAATCATTTGGTAAAATTGTAATTATATTTTTTATTTCAATTACAATACCTCGGTTATCACCAGACGCAGTGTAGGACTAGTCTCTCGTTCAAGCAGCCGTGATATTCAATTGGCAAAGGTTTTACAATTGACGAAGAATTTTCATTGTAAAATTCTTTAGATTCACCATTGTTGGAGGCGAATCAGGGAGACTCAGCTGACATGAAAATGTCTGAGTGTTTAACCAATGCACTTCCTCGAGCAAAATGGATAATCAATATCTGTTAAAAACGTGGAAACGATACGAAAATTTTGATAACCAGATAATATTAATCGCGAGAGATTCTGCGTTTTATTTTTTCATGGAACCGACGAATGACTTTATTCCCCTGCATTCCTGAATTTTGTCCTGGAATGAGGTTTGAATTGCAATCCACGAGAGGCAGCACTTGCTGGTGGAGCATCCCCCGTGTGAGCTGTTGGCTAGAGTCCCTCACAGATATCGCTGGCGTGTGGTGGTCGTAATCAGATGATTGTTGTAAACAAAAATCATAACCTCAATTGTCAATGGTGTCCAGCCGTTTCAATTATTAAATTCAGGAGATCAATGACTCAACGGGTGCACTAAATGCAAAGTTATCCTGGATTCACGAAAGTTTTATTCCTTTATCTTCAACAATAATATATTTATCAACTGTATTCTTCACAGGTACTTCATTTACGACAACAATTCATCCTGACAAATTCATTTTTGATTAATCACTCTCATAATTTATTGAACTCTTTCAGGAAATCACCACCTGCTCCTCCAGTTTCCATTTACCATTGAGTACTGATACTGTGAGTCGAACTACTACTGATTTATTTATATGCACATATTTTGATATCTATTCAATCATTTATGATCTGGCTATTGACTACATGTAACATTACTGCCATATCGAACTGAAGGATATTTTTAGGGGTTTGAAGGGGGATAACTTTTTTTTCCAGCTCCGGTACGATTCGTTGAATATTCATTGATCTATTCTGATTTTTCTCCGTCGAGTGGTTCATTTTGTCCCAGATTTTTCTTATTGAAAATTCATTTTCTGTCCGCATTCGTCCATTTTGACAGAAAAATCGTATTCAACTCTGGGGGGGGGGGAGAATCGGACAAGCATTCCCCAGGTGTTTACAACCCTCGCCTTCGGCTCGCGTCGTAATTGCGCACGTGAGGATGACTTGTCTACTTTTCCTCCCTAGGTGAGAAATATACTATTTATCTACGCGGAGGAAATAATTCAGTAGAAATTCCCGGTCCGTTAAAAAATTCTGTAGTATTTAGGGCTCGGGGAAAATTATCCAACCGGTCAGTGAAATTTGTGGACGTCTGAACAAAAATTTTCTAGATCAACGTTTAATTTTTGTTCGCATGAATAAAAGTTATCTAGTTTATCGTGAATAATTACCCAACTTCTCCGCAAAAATTGTTTACCCCTCACTAAAAATTGTCTAGACATTAGGCCAATTGTGCAATTTTTCCCAAACGTCGAAACTGCAACAGAATTACCAACTGGAACTCTAATATTTACTAAAAAATTGCTCTCCATGTCGCGTTTCGATTGGTCCAAAATAGCGATAAAATAGTTTACTATTTAAAACCTGAAAAAAATTCTACAAATTGAGAAGAAAATTAAATTCGTTGGGTTAGATTTTCAAAAGGTGATTGTCTGCACTGATTTTTCAGTATTTCCGCAGAATGAAAACCCAGGAAATACCCGAAAAAAATCAGTAAGGTCTATGATTTGTTATTGATTCATGATCGATTCTATCAAGCTTCTTGGTGGTAAAAAATTGAGTACTGCTCGCTTTTCGACCAATCGAAGCAATTCGGCCAATAGCATCGCAGGGGCCCAATTGATATTATACCAAAGCAACATCTCCGAATCATACCTAGCCCTTTTATTCCAATTAACAGGATTGTACTTTATTCAGAATCAAGATAAGAAGTTGAGGGTGAAATAGTAACATCAATATCGCTGAATTCCTCGCTGTCGCGTTTAAATCACCTGAAAGGGGTGAACATCGATACCAATCCGTCCCCTCCCCTGGCTATCCCCCCCCCCCCCCCCCCCCCCCCCCCCCGCCCCTCCCTCGGCAAATCCCACTAACTAATTAACTTACTCATGGGGAAATCGCGAGGGTCAAGAGCCACTGATTTGGAATTATTAATAATTGAATGACGCCAGGAATTTCTCAGGATATCGTTGGCTGGTGCGCGCAGGATATCCTCGATAACTAGAGCCCGCTTGCCACCCCAGCTGTTGAATGGTTTCTTAATGACATCTGTATGTTCACCATCTCGCTTGCCACCCCAACTGTTGAACGGCACTCGGGCTGGCCTCCTTATCTTGGGATCGGGTTTGTAAGCACTCGAGTCACGTTTACCACCCCAGGGACTGAACGAAGGATTTCTGCGTTCCTGAAGGACCAAAGCGTGATTTCGATGTTGCTCGGTGCAGCCGATAATCTGTTATGTATATATATACAAGTATTTACGAGAATCATTGCACATCCACATAACTCGATAATAAATGTGCAATGGAAAATGGGGAAATAACGAAAATTGCTTGCCTTGTCACTCTCGATATCCGGCCAGAATGACCACCTGGTGAATGCTGGACTTCTCAGGCCGAGACTGTGGATTGTGGGACTGTCGTGGAAGTCCAGTTTTACGATTGATCTTCTCTGCAAGTGCCTCAGAGAATCCTTCAGTTCTTTTGAGACTAAAATTCATATTTGGATTTTCGTTTTAGATATCGATAATTTTTTTATTTCATTGGATCTGATGGGATCTTTTGGAGCCTACTTGTATCGTGGGACGCCAGGGCCAGACCCATCTTCATTGCCTCCAACAGACTCATCATCTTCTGTCTCTCATTGCTGCGGAGGTACACGTCCTGAGATCCCTCGATGTTCACAGACTTTGAGACGAGGAAAACGATTGATATCCCGATTAAGTGCCACATGCCTTGAAAATTATTTCGAGGGATAAGTGAGATTACATTTGATAAACGCGGGACAGATAATTAATTCCATGTCAAATTGGTCATCATGACTAACTGAAGTTCGCACTGAGAGAAATTGCACGGAGAGGGTGTCTAATGCTCAGGGGAATCTGTTGATCGCTCAATAGAATTTGCTTAGACGTGGGAATTTTTCTGAGAAATGGCGAATTATATGTCAATTAAATTTTATAAAACGAAATAAAAATTGGAGCAGCTTAGTTGACGTGGAATACCCCACCTATTAATGCCACTCATGAAAAAAAAAAAAAAACTAGAAACCATCTCGATCGTTGAGAGTCTATTTATCCGGCTTGAAAACCAACTTTAAATAGGATTTGCGTGAAAATTTTTTCCAGTGACTGAGTGACATTCTTCACAACTTCATAACAAACTTCAAAAACCCATGGAAAATTCACAGAATACTTCCGTAACTCGTTTAACAAAGCTTTCAACTCATGTCAGGTCACATTATTTACGTCGTCGCCGATCAAGAAAAAAAAATACTCCAGTGTCTTGGCACAAAATTTTAAAAACCCCCACATCCCAATGACCTAATTAAAATCCTTATTAACCCCAATTAAACCCATAAATAACCAAAAACTCACCCGAAATCTTACGATAGGAAAGGATTTTGAGGAGCGCCAAAATTCCCCCGAATTGGTCAATCCGTGATCGGTCGAGAAAAAAATGTAAAATCGGGAGAATTTTAAATCCAATTGAAACTATCGAGACAGACACAATTAAAAATTTTCCTTCCACTGGATGAAAATTGAGAGCTTTTCACAGTTGACCAGCGAATACTTGCAAAATGTTCACCAGGAGTGTCTGTCCCCCATTCTTATATACTCACCACCTGTCGCACATTCTGGCTCGCCATTGGTCGGAAAAATCCCGCGCCCCTAAACCCACCGGGCGGCGATGGTCTTCTGCTTTCGCCTACGCGCATACCCTCGCCGTACTTCCCTCTCGGCTTCCTCGGATTATGTGTTTATTTTTCATCCTCTCAATTTTCCACCGAAAGCCATAACGTCTTACATTCGATCATTGTTAACAAACTCCATTGTTTAAACTCCCCATTACCGTTGTTCGTTAAATAATATTAAGTAATTGTTTTGAAAATAACTAGACTGGAATGGCTCGGTTATCTTCAAGGGTTTGATAACATTTGATTTCTATTTTCCATTGTTTATCTTCAACATTTTTTTTTTATTTTCTCCAGCTGATGTGGCTCTGGGATATTTCATGGTATTACTCATACTTTCAAAAAATCTTTGTACAAGAAAAATGAAGAGGAAACAAGAGTGCGGCCCCTTTAATGCACGACAGGACAGTACTACACGACTACATGACCATTTATTTTGATATTTAATGCGAGATTGGGGGGGTATCATGTGTGGAAAAGCAGTGGGTCATTTCTTTTCATCATCTTCCTGACAAACTATCTCACACTGGCATCGTAAATAACATCGCACGACTGCTGACTCCCCTCATTTTCATCCGCCTTTTTGTTTAAAAAAAAAAAAGTGCGAGGAAAGGACTGAACAAATCATCAGGTACAGCGTAAAAAGCATTGAATCTAATTTTTAATCTGACTCCGTCTTGGGAATGGGATATTGAAAGGACGAAAGGAAAATCGTCTGGCGCTGAACGCCTGATACAAAAATTTAGAGTCGATGGGGCAGAAATTTACGAATTAATTCCACACAATTGTTTTCGTACATTCCACTGACTCCTTCAACTTAATATTCTCTCTCTCTCTCTCTCTCTCTCCCTCCCTTTAATTCGCACTGGCTATTGGACGTTTTTCTTCTCTCAATTTTTATGATAATTTCACGTGTCCCTATTTCGCCCCCTGCCCCCAGCATCGCACGGTCATTGGCATAAAAAATTCAGAATCACCGGAACGGATGATTGATCAACGTGACATATATTATTCTGTCTGAGTGAGACGAAACATTAAAATAATAAAATATTTCAATGACACAAAGCACATTTGCCGCCACTTTGATTATTAAATATACATCCAATCATATCATTTTTCAAATTCTGCCAGCACGTGAAACAAGGGGTTCGTAATTTTTAGAGATCAGCGATTTTTTGAAAATTCACGAGCCCACAGAGAACTCATCATTTTTATTTCTGTTATTTTACTGCAAATTTTGAATTTTCCCAACGAATATTTTATCAGTCTAAGAAAATTAACAAATACCGGAAGGAAAATGACCGTTAACCTTGGCTGAAATTTGTCAACTGCTTAATAAAAATTATCTACACGTGCCCATACTTATTGTTAAAGATAGTGAATTTTACTATGCGATTGGGTATTTTTTTCTCAAACCAATTACCAAATGAATTGGTAATTTTTTCTGAAGAAAATTCTCTCCGCGTTTGTAAACAATTGTTTCAAAAACATAATTTAGCTACGGATTTTCTGGTGTAAGGAATTCCGGAGTTCTCTTCTTGTTTCGGTAGATCGCAGAATATGAAAATATTTTCCTCGCCCGGCGCTTCACTTTTTCCAGTCCCGGAGAATTACTGAAGGATCATGCGTCGATCTCTTCCCCCTTGCAATGTAGAAGGGATCCTGTTCCTTAAGCAGTTGCTCCATGATCTCACCCCTCCGATCCCGACGGGGACGATAATTTCCGGATGAACTCCCCGAGTCGAACTCGAAATTCGCGACTCCCTGGTAGTGACTCTTGTCCCTTGATTTTTTCCCACGAGATATGAAAAACGGCTCGTTCAAGATGTCCATGATGTCTGAGTGTTTGTTCCTAGGCTGAAGGTATCCATTGCTGGCCGCCAAGTACTTCTCCAATTTCCTGTAGAAGCTCTTCACACTCTCGTCGCTCTCGCCATTGGCATTCACGTCTTCACTGGCTCGGACCTCGCGTTTCACTCTCGAGGAGTTTTGGCGTCTCTCGGTGGCGGAGTCTACCGGAATTTTGTCGGCGGATCGCTTGCCCCTGGCCAGGATGAAAGGATCGTCTTCGTTTAGAGCTGGATCCTCGCTGCTGTCTCCTCCGATTTCCAGGGGAAGCCAGCCTGGCTCCTCCACGTACATCGGCTTCTGGAGCATCCATTCTCGAATTGTCCGACGACATCTCACGCCCGTATCGAATCCTAGGGACGTCAAGAAGTTTTGCTTCTTCAAGTCGTCGAGGTTGTTACATCGTGTCTCCAATATACGGGGGGAGTGGCGCGAATTGTCGAGGATCCGCAATCTGTCCCCATCGATTTCTCCGAATGAATAGATTCTGCAAGGAGAATGAAAGATTAGAAAAAAAACTATCGGGTTTTCTGTTGAATATGTTTATTGAACAAAATTGTGATATTAGATTTATTGCGATACGAGACAAAATGAGAATATCTCTCCCGACGATGAGCCGAACTCTTCTCTTGTCCTCTCTCGAGCGTATTTTCACTTTCCACAATTTTTTTTATACAATTTTTTTTTGCTTTTTTTCCCCTGTAAACCACATAAAAAATATCTAATCTGTCACTCCGCCTCTTCACTGGGGAAAAATAATCCAGCCCATCAAATATTTTTTACAATTTTAGAAAAGTAATTAGGCTTTTTGGAGAATGTTTTTTATTAAAAAATATATTGAAATGGATTTATTGCGATCGGTCACTCCCGTCTCGTGTCGTTTCTGTTTTTTTCATAATTTTTAAACACAAAATTCGGACGTTTTTTTTGCTGTATAAAAAACACGAAAAACTATCTAATCTGTCTCTCCTTGGTTAGCTGGAGAAAAATCTGATTCTGTCTATCAAATATTCTTTGGATTATTGAGCCAATCAAGTGACAAAAATTGGCCCACAAAGTGCGGCGTTAAAATTTAATGTAAAGAATATTTAATTGGCAAAATTAAATTTCTCTTTCAGTGTCAGAATATACCTCCCGCCGAGTAATCTTCAACTCAATATTCACCCAAAGTTTCTCCGCTGACCCGCAATAGGCCGGAAGATGTCAAACTGAGGTGTACGTGGTGAAAATAGTCCACCGTAAGTGTCCCAAGGGTCCCAGGCCGTCAACGCCGGGGCTGGATGATCGCTGGCGCTACCGTCGAGTATTATTCGTGTTGGCGTACAACTTCCGCGCTGAAAAATTGCATTTACGTCACTGGAAAAAGTTTCCAAAAAGGATAAAACCAACAAAATCTGGGAGATTTGATATTTCCACGGGATTGAAAAAAAAAGTAATTGAAAATACTCCACCAAAAAATGGTAAATTTCTCTCACCCTCATCGGCACACTTAACAAAATAATAGTCAATAATTTTCTGATAATTCGCATATCGACAATGGCTAATCCGAACTTTGGTAATAAATTCCACTGATTCCAAGGCGAACCGTCAATTCGTCCGTTAACTTTTCAGCGGACTTTGCCACTGCGGTGCAACACCACCAGCCGAGTCGGTACAATAATGCCGCAGGATTTCATCTGTACCCGGGTATTTATGCTATCGTCCAGCTACTTTTTAGTCTCCAATGGCTTCATACTTGTTTCTTCGTTTCGTTTCGCCCCGGAGATCCTCAGAATTGCATTTGGGAATTCATTCTGTCCACATGTGGCCATTGTCCACTGTACTGAGACCTACCTACGTCAATCTCCTGCTCGTCGGCTGTGCAAATACACCGGCTTTTCCATTCCGCCCTTACACATTTTTCTCATCATATTATTTTTGCTGTTCTTTTCCTCGGATTTTTCTCCATCGCGGCACTCAAAGAATCAGCAGCACTCCCAAAAAGTGAAATTAAAAGGTTAAATCAATGACTTCGCTGATATTTCAAAATTGTCTTCAAAATTGTTGACAATAATTGTTCTCCATTCCTTTTAAAAGAACATTGATACCTAAGAAAAATCTACCAGGAGCCCCTGTTAACGATTTGATATTTATTTTTGCATCTGCAGCTGTGAGGCTGGATCAAGAGTAAAAGGAAAAATGGTAAGTCAATTAGAATTGATTAATTATCCCCAGCAAATGTTATCTCTCGATTTTCGCAGCGATTCCGGTTCCTGGGAGATGGTGATTGTCCCGATTGGCTCCTCGCGGAGATCTATGTCCTGTCTCGAATGGTAAATAACGAGAGCATTAGATCATGAGTAATAACTGACCGAAATTACGTTGCTGATGATAATTTTCTCTTTAGACCTCCATCAAAGTCAAACTCCTGGGCCAATTGGTGGTGAAATCAATCATCAATGGGAGTCAGCTAGATGTGAGTACCCCCACGCCGCAATAATAAATCATTATTCCCACTCCCCCCGGAGGGAATATGTGAAGAATAGTAATTCAGTGTGCACCCGAAGGATGACGAAGAGCCGGGAAATTGACAGGAATGTTGAAATTACGGGCTGAGAGGCGAAGTGAATGAAATCTAATGCAGTACCTTACCCATCTCCACTGTCTTTTCATCCCCATATTTTCATATACCACCAGGATAATTTATTGCGATGTAGAGTTGCTACTTTTCCACGTATTTTCCGGCATATTTGCCCTCTCCCTCAATTATCTTAAAGAGAATGAATGCATTCGGAATTTCTCATTTGAGTTTGCAATATATTTAGTAACTGGAACTTTGGTATATTAATTTTGTGACATTGCAGGAAGACAAAGTTAAGAAGCTTACGGCTGATGCAAACCTGGGTAAGACGTATGGCAATGAGAAAATGGGAATTCACTCGTTTTTTTTCTCTCGCTCTTCCTCTCTCTCTCTCTTTATTTTTCACCGCTTGATTGACAAACTTTTTCCAGACTTTGGGGACGCTAAGGCAATAATAGCGGCGCTAGAATTGATTTTAATGTCCTCCGTGCGATATGGAGTGAACGCAACAGATCTGAGCAGTGAACTCCAACAATTGGGACTGCCTAGGGAGCACAGCGTCGCCATTGGACGATTGCACACCGATAATTTCAATAGCGTTCTGGATTCACTTACCGCTCAATCTCTCAGACGTAATGATTATTTTAATAATGTCACTGGGCCTGTTCTTCTCGTCCAATCTCCTTTGCTCCACCAACACTTCCTCCATTTTCTCAATAATCCCATTATATTTTACCATTTTTTAATCGCACAATTCCTGAAATTGGACATTCAATTTTTTGAGACGTGTCGAAAATGATTGGAAATTAGTTATTTAACGAGGAGAGGCTGGACCATTTTTGTTTCAAGAATGTATAGCTCTAGTCGTTAATTGGATTGTTTAATAATTGTTATTGCATAATTTATCAACCTGTTGGTTCCATTTTAGTGAGCCATTTGTTGTCTGGGGAAATATTATCCAGTGATGAGGGCACATCGAGCTTCGTCAAAATGTCACTGAAATTGAAAAAGTTGGATGGCAACGAGGCTAGTACATCCATCAACCTACCCAGAAGTCAAGTTCCTGTTCTTCTCGAGGGTAACTATATCCCCCTAAAAAAAAGTATCAGTCTTGAATCATCTCCACAAATAAACATCTTCTTTCCTATTATAGAGATGAAGAGAGTGAGAGCGATGATGGAGGACCTGTGAATTATTACCCAATTTCCAAAAAATTCACGAGAGAGGAGGGGTTGAAAAATGGACATTTTTTGTACATATTTTTTTTTATTTCTCAATAAATGAATATACAAAGTTTACACATAATCAAATGACGTGTTGAATATTGTATGCGTCATGATAGATGATAGGATGCGAGGATAATAGTGCCGCTGTTTATTCCTCTCCAGGAGAGTATTCAAGAGAATGAAACTGATGGGAAATGAAATATCACGAAATATTACAAAACAATTTTCAATGGTATTTATTTATTTCCTCAAATGAATATTCATCATTGCTGTTTTGTTAATTTCCCATCGATATAGAGCGATTTTAATATCGTTTAGGTTCATAATACAGCGTAGGAGAGCAGTAAATTGCATTAGAATAAATATCAAAGCAAGATTATATTCTAGTCAGTCTTTATACAATATTTTCTTACAATTATTTTTTTTATTATTTTCACGTTTAAGGTCAATTGTATGTACAACAGTATTATTTTTCAGTGTAGTTGTGCTTTGAATAGCGAGCTCTCAGCAGCTAATTCATTGGATTTTGAGTTTTTTTCTCTCTCGATTGTGGTTCTTAAAAGGAGGTCTCGCCACTTTTGTCCCACTAACAGAGTTTGATGGAAATTTCGGGCGATTTTGTTTTCATTGTCTTCTTTGCGCTTGAGAAGTGTAGGCAAAGAACCGTCCGCTATCTTCATTAATTAATAATAAATAGTCGTTGTTACCGGAAAAATCGAGAAACTCCAAATTGTGTCAAGAAATTCCGTCGCGAAGTGATAAAACGAGATAAGCTTTTTTACTGTCTTCGTAAAACGCAGGTTAAGTCAGTAAGGAGTGGCTTTAGGAGATAATGTCACAAGACCATTTTTGTAGCTGATCAATTTTGCAACGAAAAATTCTTCTGATAATTTCTTCTAATATTACTCCTTACCGAGATAATATGGGTTTTGAAAAAATAAGACAAATGCACTCATCTCGTTTTACCGCTGCGCTACAGGATTGACAAGAAATGTTATTAAAAAATGAAAATTTTTTGACATTCTTTGCCTCCACTTGTTTCAAGAAAAGATAACATTTATAAAAGTGGCGATACTCCCCTTGAAGCACAGGAGGGGCTGAAGAACTAAGTACGGTTTAAAATAAATGTACAATAGGTTTTCATTTTCTCATATAAAATGTAAAAAAAATATTGTGCGAGTACACTAACATTAATTATCATTCTTCGACTGATCGTGTGAATTTTTCTTTTATCGTGCAGATTTCACTGGTTTTTATTATCTTTTTTTACTACCTCGCAGCTTCCTAGTCCAGTCTAAATGAATTACAAAAGTTACGGTAAAAGTATTTCCTCTTTTTCACACCTTTAGTCCCACTTTTTGTTTCCTCTTCTACGGTAAAAAAATATTTTCGTAAAAAAATTGCTTCTTTATCATATCCAATCCGACGAACCCTCACCGACTCGTTTATTTTCGTTATTGAATTATTATCATTTCTGAATTGTTCTTTCATTAATCGTGAAGTTGAAGGCGAGCAGAGATTAACTGCTTGTGAAATGAAAGTGAGTGCAAGAGATCTCGATGATTATCGGATTGCGATAATGTTGATTAGTGTTTAATTATTATCGATTAAATTCGACGAAGCATTCGCACTGTTTGACATTTGTTTTTTTTTATGTATTTTCACATTGTTATTGTTGCTTTTGGATTTGTCTCGAGGTACACGATATGTCCTAAAGGTAAGGAGCACAAAAACTAGCTAACGATTTGTTTATTTCTCACGTCACGATTATCCTTTTTTTTCTTCTCTTTCGCGTGAATTTTAATTACTGAATATTTCAGTTACCCATTGATTATGGAAAAATATATTACCCTTGGACTTTTCATTGCTGTGCCGCCTACAGAGCTATTCATTTTTGTGTCTGTGTAAGTGTTTTGTGTTATTGTAATGTGCGCTTATTCAATTTTCATCAGCATTATAACATTTTTACTGCGAATAATGCAGGAAAAATTATCGAAAATATTTTTTTCTCATCGGTAAACGTTAACAAAAAAAAAAAAATGAGTGATAATCGATGGGAATTGAATTATCGAGTGTTAATGCCGATACACTAATTCTCGTTGCTCCGAGTTTTCTTTTGTATTAAAATCAAAATATAAAATCACAAAATTTCGGGGATTTGCAGTTTACATTTTCTTTTCCACATCTTCTAAGTACGTTTTTTTTCTTTATAAGTACGAGTATGCAAGTATATGCAATTATTTTCCTTTATTTCTAGGTGACGGTCACGGTAATTTGAATGAAAATCAAATTACTGTGCTGATTCACTTGTTGAATTTAAGCTTCCCTCACCGTCGATTTAATTTTCTGTTTAACACTGGACGCGCCTTATAATATGCATTTCCATTTTTCTCACTCGTTTTATTCTCTACTTTTACGCATAATGGATATGTTTAGCAACGGAATTGGCATTCAACACTTTTTAATAGCATAATTATTGCTCTCAGAGATATTTTTGTTCATTTGATATGTAAATATGCTCAAGGAGAGCAGGGAATAGCTGTTTCAAGGGTTTTTTTTTTAAACTCTAGCATAAGAACTTGTTCATGGCAGAAAGGGAAACAGTTGAGTATTTCATTGAAATGAATTCACAATCTCATGTCACCGGAAATTATCATCCTCACTCATTAATTAGTGTCGCCGCGACGGACGAGAGACGAGAGTTTTGCACTAAAATTGGAAAATTTTATATTAAAAACGGTCGTTTGTCGCCAAAAAATTCAACTTATCAGATTTTAAATCGAGACTTTTAAGTGCATCGGATTCTCGTCGCCCGAGGCAGCCCGAGAGACTGAAAATCCCCATCGCATCTCGTATCGCGAGCACACTCTTTATAACTCACCTGCAATTCACGTATTTTCATTGAATTATGGCACTCAACCCCAACAACTACCTAACACCCGCACGGATACAACTATTGAAGCGACGGCACGTCCATAAACCCCTCCACCCCTCCCAAATTCCCCAACAACTTTCTAACTTTGCTAAACCCCCCGAATTTCCCCTACAACTTTCACCGAAAAAGAAAAACCCCCCCCCCCTCCCCTAAAAGTTTACAAAATTACGTAAATTCCTTAACAGCCTTAATGGGGTTGGACGCAAATATCAGAGTCTCCACTGCTGGCCATGGAGAAATTAGCCGAGTCCCTGTCAGCGACTCTGCTGCCAGTGCTCCCTGGGAAGAATTTACTCTGCAGTGGTTGAGGAAATGTATGATGCCCAGACGGCAGACTCCACGGCTGTCCCTGTACATGAACAGGATTGGGTGGATACCTTTTAACAAATGAATTACTAGCTCCAGGATTATGAACAAGTCTCATGCCATTGTGATGGGAAGGCAGTGTCGTATGACTCGGTGGTAAAATGTGTCCATTCTGCTGAATCGAGTGTTGAGGAACGGATCCACAGCTGCTTGACGAGCCAGTGATGGTGCCATTGTTGCCAGCAACATTCACTGACGAACTGCAGTTGGATCCAGTGGTGTGTGCACCATGTGGCAAAGGCATTGTCGAACAATGAGGATAAGTGGGCACAACTGGTTGAGTTGGATAATGTGGCAATGTCGCTGAGGAGGCATGAATGCCACCTTTGATATCGCTGTTCTCCGTGAATGATGTCATTCTCATGTTAGTAGAACGTGAAAATGGCTCGGGGTCGTTAGGATTAAGTGGCTCCGTTGCTTTTGGTCTTGATAATCTTCGGCGAATGACGACTGTCGCTTCGTTTGCATTTTCAAGAATAATTGCCGGACAACCGGCCGCCGGCTGGGGCTGTACTGCTTTGGTGGTGTCACCACTTCGATACGGCGAGAAGGGTTGACAAGTCGTTACTATTCCATTTTGGGCTACTGTTGCGATGAAGTCCTTGTTACGGGTTCCTGGCGGCTGCATTCCCCGCTGGAGTGAGCAACTGCGCCAGTGATTTTCATCCCGGGTGCTGGAGAAGTCACCAGGACCGTCCGGTATTCCACTGAGGTCGTCGACGCTGGTGGCTCGACGCTGATGAGAACCACCTGATGTGTGGGAGACGTTGCTGACGTTCGAGTGGACGCCACTCGATGTTTCGCTGTTGCTGCTTGTGTTGCTGCGGTTCGTTGAGACGGATTCGGAAGCGTATGTCAAGCCTACCACGGGGGGCATTATCTCCAGGGTTGCTGGGGAGTTTGACGAGTCCGAGCGCGGTGTCAGCTCGTCCTGGGGCATTCCGGAATCACCGCGGCGCAAGCAGCGAGGAGTGTATCCGGTGGGCTGAGGGAAAACAATTGATTTAGTGCGGAGAAATTTTTATTACAATCTTTCATTTGATGAAAACTCCCGGACATTACTTTCAAGGTCAATACGCGGAACAATGTCCGATACAATTGGTGGGTTGATGAATTAATAGGAATTAATCAGGTTTTTTTTTTCGCACGCGGAGAAAAAATAATTGTTTTGCTGAATATTTATTTCTTTGAGGGAAGTGTTTCTTTTTTCAAAGAGGATAATAGTGGATAATTGGATTTGTCATGACTAGAAAATCGGAGAGAGAGAATCGGGAGAGAAAATTGATTGTCATCAGCCAAATTGAACTTCGGTAGATGAAATAAATTTCTTGAGTAAATGAACATTTGGTAAAAAGAATTGTTTCTCCGTACACACAACGCACCAATTTTTAGTTTAAAAAGTCTAAAGTGACCCAGACACTTCTGTTATCAAAGTTATTACCTGCTGGGGAAGAAGAGAGTTAGTAGGATTTTGACTGGCTGATGTAGCAGCTCCATCATCAACGACATCAACAGTCGCAATTGATGGATTAGTTAGTGGCGCTGGTGGGAGTAGGTCAGCGACATTGGGATCGGGTAAGGGTTCGGGTGTCAGTAGAGGCGAAGGATCTCCCTCCGATGGCTGAAGATCACGGTTGCCATTGGCGTAGTACGTTACTTGATCATCATTAACACACTCCAGCAGCTAATCAATGAATTCATGCGTGTTAGTCAATCAATCGACAATCATCAGATAAATCTAATTTGTCAAGTCAAGTGCTACGATTAGTTGATAAGAAAACAGAAAAATAGAAAACACTCAAGTCACACGATTTCAATTCCCAATCCATCAATCATCTAGAATCTACTCATTCGGATTGTTCATCTAATTTTCTACGCAAACCATCGACACTCCACATTAGTTGGATTAATCTGTTAATTAAATCGCTTCAATTCTCTTTGATTTTTCAATTTCTCTTACATCCGCAGTTTTGGGAGGATTCCTACGGGGTAACAGCCATCTACTCCACTGCAGGGTGAAAATAAACGGTTCAGTTTGTTTTTTTTTTTCATCGGCTTTTTAATCCAGTGAAATTTATTTATAAGTGATTTCAACATGGAGAGTTGGCCCATTGATATTTCCACTCAATGCAAAATTTATTTTACCTTATTTTCTTCGGATGTTGAGTCATCGGCGGCATCAATGGCAGTCATCAGCGGTAATTCACGTAGTGTGGCATAATCGCCGTCATCCTCCGGTCCGCCCTCGGCACCTCTTCTTTTTCCCTTATTGCTGGAGTGAAAATCGCAACGTCAGAGTGAAATTCTCCCACACCGATTGGAATTTAAGCGATGAAAATGGAGGACCGAAAATGGAAGGAAGTCATGCGATATCGTACAAATAGAGCGAGCCTCAATAGTTGGGGATAAGGAGGTTGAGAGGAGTAATTCAATGAGAATGTGAAATGAGAATTTGGAAAATGCCAAACGACACCAAAAGGACAGAGGAGAGTAGTTACCGCGGGCCAGACGTACTAGGCAGATCGTTAAATGTCACTTTAGGTCGGAGTTTCTTATT
Source organism: Psyttalia concolor (assembly GCA_030522845.1). NCBI lineage: Eukaryota > Metazoa > Arthropoda > Insecta > Hymenoptera > Braconidae > Psyttalia > Psyttalia concolor. Next base: position 19,199 of record JAPYZM010000419.1, on the reverse strand, counting down.
GAGCCAGCTCTTGTCCAAGGTACTGGCAGCCCCATTGCCACTGGGTGACTGGGCTGGTGAGGGCCGGAGCTTCGGACGAAGCCAGTATATCTGTTCGTCCTCAGTTGCACTGGGCTCAGTCTCAGTTCGATTGACATTTCCACCTGAAACGGCAAAAAACCATCAATTCCCGGGCTCACTGCAGTATCTCGTACTATGGAAAATACACCCCAGCTCTACTTCGATCTACCAGCTATCCCACATTATATCTGGAATTTAAAGCTTTGAGTTTATGGTAGCGTGGCCACACGTATTCCATTTCAAAGGCCATAAATTAGGCTTTAGAGCGATATATAGGAAATTTTGTTTCATTATATCCTTTTCACATTATTAACGTAGAAATAATGTGAAAATTTTGCCGTCACGCGACCCAGGACATTCTCCAAAATGATGACATTTCAGGGTTGGAGATAAATCAATAAGATAAATTGAAAGGCATTTGTTGGTCGTTATCCCTGGCTATTTGTATTGATTATAACATTGAAAAGTCATTTCACTTGTAAATTTATTTTTACTGTCGTTCAGGTCTGAATTGTATTCAAATGACTCATTATTTAATTATTATATTCATAATTGTCATCATTTTATGTTCAGAATGATCCCGGATGGCATTCTATCCACTCCGAATTCCATCCAATAATTTCCTGGGACATCGAGAATGGGGAATTCTGTATAATTCCTTTCTTCTTTGATGAAGGTAATGATAAAAATTTCTTACGGTTCTACTGAGTGAGACAGAAGGTGCAACAAACCCTGATTTCTCTTCGCTTTGCGCTCGATAACGGCCCTCTGAATGACAGTCATAATGGCCCTCTTGGGAGAGGCCTCGGCAATGCTATAGGTTTTTCCATCCCCAACGACCAATAAAGGGGTGCCCACCCCCTCCTGATCGATGTCCGGCTCCTCCTCGTCGTCCTCATCATCCTCACCGTTATCATTCTTAGTTCGACACGCCAGCAGATCAACATCCGTAACAAGCTTCACTGATCTCGCTGATCTGACTGTTGCCCTGGCTATTGTTACGCGAACTTTGAATATCCAATTTCGTTTGATCGTCAGGAAGAACCATAAAACCAACCAGAGCACCAGATGCACAACTGTACTGAGTATACACGCCAATATTGCACCGTCGAGACTACCTCGGTATACGACGGTATAATCGTAAAGTAGTGGAGCATTGCAAATTGCTATTGCCAGGAAGACACATAATGCAGCGCAATGGGTGAAGTATGTCCATCCAGAGCCATTTCTGCGTGTATCCTTTGACATAATTACCCGCCTCTCGCGCTCTTGCTCCAGGAACGACGAAAATCTGGAATGGGATCGTTGGTTTTAAGTCCCCTCTCAGGAAAAATTTTGTAGAATTTATTCTACACTGACAGAAAACGGAACTTTTGGCTGAAAAATTAATTCTTGCTTCAAGAATATTGTTTAATATCACATAATTCTTGGGTCTAATCTTGTTCTCTTGTCCCCTAAGTACACACATTGTCCAGGTAAAGAAAAACCTGATAATCTTCCTTCCGTAGACAATAAAAAATACTTGAGAAACAGAAGACAAAATTCGTGAACTAACAATTTAATTTTTCAGCCAAAAGTTTTTCTCTCAGTGCACTGAAATACGTCGCGACATTTAAATAATATTAAATAAACAATTACCGTTACATTATATAATTGTCTAGGCGTGTGGGCAATTGTTGTTAACGATCGGGAATTTTATTACGCGCTTGGGTAATTTTTCTGAGCGTTGAAATTGCTATACAATTGCCAAACGTAACGGTAATGTTTATTAAAAAATTCCCTCCGTGGATGAAATTTGTTATACTCGCCCGGGAATTTAATCCCTGAATTTACCTTCCATATGCGTAGAGATAAGTCACCATACTCGAGCACAATACCAGCAATGAAGACAGTGCAAACAGAGCGAGAGTGACATGTGGATTGAGCAGAAAATGACTATTGTCACCGAATAAGTTTGATATGACTCGTTGTGCACCGCTCGATGGTACTGGGGTTGGATGTACTGTTCTATGTCGCATAAGTGGCAGAACTTTCTGGGGACCGACAACTTGTACTTTGTACAGAATTGACATGCCAGCGTAAGCCATTAAACTCTGGGCAGAATTCACGACCAGTTGGATGGAGAATATCGTACCCAGGACTTTATTGCAGGACCAGAAGACAGCGGGATAACGCACCGAGTAGACACCAAGTGCCATTGCGTAATTTAAGTACTCAAGGCTCATTGCGTGCCCCATGGATCGATAATCAACATCTGCGCAGATAAATTTTATACATTTTATATGAGGACTACTTGCACTTGGCTTTCCTCTAATTAAGAAATTATGAAATTAAATCTACGATCAATCTACTCCACTTTGACACGATTATATATATAATATGATATATTATATATTATACACTGTATTATATATTACATCAATAACAAAATGGAACATCGGATTTGGTTGACGGTGGCCATTGTCGGTTTTTCACGAAATATTTCCGAATTGAGTAGAGATTGTGAAATTTTTGTTAAAATCTTTTCTCTAGATAATTTTTCACTCTACAAAAAAGGTATTGTTCAAATTTTCTCTATATCCCTTCAATTTCGAGATATTTATCAAAAACTGATCCATAGTCGAATTTGAGCTAACCCAATCCAAGGCTTCGCTACTGATATATAATATCTTTATATATCTATCAAATTATTATTGAATATAATAATTATGTGTGATATATGGGTATACAGATGAGAAGAGAATTTTTTTCTCAATTAAAAAACAAAGATAATGGTGCAGAAGAGCCGGGCGTACGCCCGCTTCCAGTGAAAGAGAAAAAAAGTAAAGACAAGAGGGATCATTTGGTTTTATCAGTTTTACCTTCATTAATGTCGACATTCAGGTGTTCCGGATGGTCGAGGTCCGCCAGACTTTTCATCTCCAGTGGCAACGAGTATCCAGTCATATTATCCCTCTGTGATTCCATGGTGGTAGTGGTGCTCGGTCTACCTCCAGATTTTTTCGTTTTCACTCTGGTCTTTCCATTTCCTCCCTTACTCACCACGATTTTTCCATTATTAGCTCGCTTTGCAACGCTAAATGGACTCGGTGTCGCAGCGAGAGATTTAATCAACTTGGTCGGTGATACAGTTAATGTGGAATCTGTAATTTTCACTGGGGATACGGCTGAATGAGGCGAATCAGTTGGATTATCATTCTCTTTTTGTCCCGTTACATCGGACGATGGAAATGTGATTGGAAATTGTGAATTGAATTGCAAGCCAGGAGTATTGGTTATTGGTGGCAGTGTCTCGTGGCCAAGAGACTCCATTTCATTAAAATTCGGTGTACCAGAACTCCACGACAGGTCCTCGAATTGATCGTACGGCGTTGAGGTCGTTGTGTGCGATTGAATGTTTGTCAGGCTCGTTAAATTGCCGGGGGGATTCATGAAACTTAGAAAAACCAATCGATCTCGGTGGACCACAACGAAATCGAGATCCGTTCGCCAAATTGCATCTGGAAGAGTGAGGGATTTGTTGTGTTAATTATTTTTATAAAATCGTCATTACTCAGTTTTTGCAATGGGAAACAATCAATTGAGCCAGACTTATTTATTTTTGGCGATCAAGTGGCCGCAGTTTATGCAGAAAAATTTATCCTACCGGTAAGGAAATTTGTTTAGCCCTCACTAAAAATTATCTCGACGTGTGTTTATTTTTCGTTAAGATAGGCAATTTTCTTGAACGTCGGACATGCTTCTCGATTGTCAAGCGAAATGGTGATTATTACGAAAAAAAGTCCTCCGCCTTGGGGAATTTAATTGGTAAAATAATTACTTTTCTTTTCCAGTGTGAATGGAGACAAACGAATGGATGTTGGGGTAAACAGGGGTAAACAAATTTTTCTGTGGCGGTACGCAAATTTTCTCCGGGCCGGAATACTACCCGACTCTATAACCGAATGGTTACATCCACCGAATCAAATATTCAGTACAAATAAATAAATAAATATTACAGCGACAAATCTGTAGCGAATTGGTAAAACGAGCCAAGTGTATTTTTCCTACCTTCTAAAATGCGGATTAACTCAATAAGGAGCGGTTTTAGGAGATAATATCACAAGCGCAGTTTTGTAGCTGATTAATTTTGCAAGAAAAAAACTTTTTCTGACAATTTCTCCTAACATTATTCCAAAATCCACTTATCCACTTATCTCGTTTTCCCACATCACTCCAGAAATTACGGTTTCTCTCTGATCTCCCAAAATCAATGGCCAAGAGAGGCGATAAATCTTGGGGGCAATATAAAAATAAATGTCAAAGTTGTGTATATTGAATTGGTAAAATAACTATTTTTCTTATTCAGTGTGAATGGAGACAAACGAATGGATGTTATGGAAATTTTGACGCCCCAAGGGTAGCACCGGTCAATGACTGTTTTACCTTTTGGCAAAAATCCAGCGTGTATCAGCCTGGCTTCCATGAGCAACGAGGGCAAAAGAAAGCACATGGCCGTGCAGAGATGCACGAAGGCCGCAGTCGGACCGCCGTGCTTCCATAAATTACTCGCAAGGCCTGAAAAACAATCGTAAAAGAGGAAAAACAAATGGTAAGTGAGAATCAAGACCGACTGTCATTCACTGGTAGAGAAAAAAATATAATTGCGCCCATCAGATATTCTCGAGACAATCAGATGACAGAAACTTACACAGAAAACTTTAAATCCCCCCCGGGAGAATTTTTCCTTGGCCCAATTTTCCCCCCCCCCCCCCCCCCAGTTGGACAATAACACAAGTTGACGTCTAATTTTGGATTTTTACCAGTTCCATCCGCTCCATCCGACAGCAGTGAGGACGGCGGATCTCTGGTGCAGGTGCTGCTGTGCCTTCCAAGTTTGACGCCGTCGTTTGCCAGATTGCCGAGTTTCAGGAAGGCAGCAGCAACCAGAATTGGGAGAAGCAGTACACCCGTTCCTGTCAGTACTATGCACGCGTGCAGCTCGACTTTTGGTGGCTGCGCCTCCGTTGGCCACGGTAATGATAAATAAGCTGGGGACATTAATTACTCAATCATGTTTAAGGTAATATGACAGCCCTGGGAGGACAATTGGGGCAATTATCGAGGAAAATTATTTGAGGAAAAAAAATATTATTCTGCTTGTTAAATATTTTTTAGACAAAACACACTGAGAAAACATTTTCCCGAGTCAATTTCTATTTGCTTGTCACAAGAAAAAATATTTAATTAGCAGAATTATATTTGTTGGGCACGAGAAAGTATTTTCTGGTGAATTTAAAAAGATGTAATTGTCTTCAATGATGAATAACTCGGGATTGGCAGAGTGAAATTCCATAATTTTTATTTCAAATCAAGTCTGGATGTTCATCTCCGACGTGAAAAAAAATCATTCAATTTGCCTCGCTTGATGCCGAGTTATTGATCATTGAAATCCTTTCATTCTACCCCACTGTCACAATATTTTTTTAATTTACCGGACACATCATCCAATTCGTATCTACTGCAGAGTTTGCAGTCTGGAGGTTGTCGCAAGGGGAGAATGAAAATATAATCCCCCCCGCAATCGATTCAACTCTGCAATTCAAATTTATGAAAAATTATTCGAAATCATGCTGACTCACCAACGAATCTCTTAGCACATCTGGTGGCCACATACGCCTGAAGTGTAACAGCGAGGATTCCGTACCAAACGGACCACAATCCATTGGCATGTCCACGATTGCAGGATTCCCTTCGTCTGTCAGACTTGGCGTATTTTCTGGATTTACCCCCAATGGAATTACTAATTGTTGTCGTCGTGGTGGTTGTGGCTGATGTAACTGGTGCGATATTTCCCGAATTACTCGTTGCCACTGTGGGCAGAGTTTTCAGTGGCTTTTTACATTTAATCTGATTAACATCGTTGTTGTTCTCGTAGCCCATCAGACTGCCGGTCATTGACATGATGTCTGGCTTTCTTTTTGTGTTCTTTTTTTAAATAAAAATTATTGACGAATGCTTGGTTAACAGCTTCGAATCGTTGAGCGAGAACGTCGGGTGTCGACGCCGACGGTGAGAGCGCAGTCAAGCCGACGTTCCATGTATTATCGTTGAGCAGCCACCGCTTTTTCTTCCCCCTCCTTCGGTCGTCGTCTCGTGTTCGCTCAAACTGAAAAACTCTTTTGAGAGTTTTTTCTCCACCCTTTTTTTTTATTCCTCCTTTTATCGGGGCGATTGGCTCTCACGCTCGGGCGTCTCTTCAGCATTCGTGGGATGTCAGTAAGCCTTGAGAATAAAATATGAATTCAACTCATTACTGAAGGACCGGTAAAAAATTTATCTGTTTGCAGGAGGAAAGATCAAAGCCCAGCATTTCATCCCTCGCAAGCGATTCGGGCGAAAGGCACCATCAGTGCGCAAAATCAATAGAAAAAATCGAGACGGAATTAATCGAGAGTGAGATTTTCAAGTAAATATCGAATGTTTTAAGGGTTGAGAGAGAGAGGGTAAATAATTTCCTCTTTCACTGAATTCTTTGGGGCATTCGTGCTGGGGTGGGCGGGAGCGGCGAAAATAAAACGTGAATTCAACTCATTGCGGAGAGATCAATAGAGAAATTACCGAAGCTCTTTGGGTTATTAATTCGTAAAATTCGCAAGTTTTAGCAAAAATTCTGCACGCGTTTGGACAAATTTTAGTGAGGGACGGACATTTTCTCCGGGCGGGAATACTACCCGATTATATAACCGAACGGTAACATCCACCGAATCAAATGTTCAGTACAAATAAATAAATAAATATTCCAGCGACAAATCTGTAGCAAAGTGGTAAAACGAGCAAAGCGTATTTTTCCTACCTTATAAAACGCGCATTACCTCAATAAGGAGTGGTTTTAGGAGATAATATCACAGGAGCATTTTTGTAGCTGATTAATTTTGCAACAAAAAACTTTTTCTGACAATTTCTCTTAACATTATTCCTTACTGAGATAATACACATTTTGAAAAAACATGTAAAATCCACTTATCTCGTTTTCCCACATCACTCCAGAAATGACCGTTTCTCTCTGATCTCCCAAAATCAATGGCCAAGAGAGGCGATAAATCTCGGGAGCAATATAAAAATAAATGTCAAAGTTAGTGAGGGTCATAAATACGAACGCCTGACATTTCACTACAAGAAAATCATAATCCACGTGTGTCGCAACCAACAACACCCACACAAAGCGAGTCACTGTGTCTCTGGGCTGCATACAGCATAACTTTACGCATGGTTATTCTAGTAGTCTCGTATTACCCTAGGGGAAATAATGGAGGAGGAAAAAAAAGAGCCTTCCACTCTCCCCAACGCCTTTTCACTCGTTCCCTTTCGACTCCACCCGCCATACACTCTTGACATTACCACGTGAGCCACTTACCTCTAACGGGGTTTTTTCACTGGAAAAAAACGACCCCTTTATTCTTTGTTATCCAAATAATTGTGCATTAGTGCCACACACTCGACCCCCTCCCTCGGCGCCCTTCAATCCTTTCGTCGAGTGCTAAAAAAGTGCCTCAAACTCTCAATAGTTATGGTTCTTCACATTCCCATCGGATTTCATGGGACTCGGATAGTCAGGAGACCAGCGGACTGGTCGTAAAGAGAGAATATAAAGTGGGAAAGGATTGAATATTTCAGTTGTTTTCTCCGCAGATATAAATCAACCCTTGAAATCCGTTATTTTAGGATTTTAAGGGTGATAAAATGGGATTTTCAACGGGCTTACTTTGAAGAGTTGAGAATTCGAAAAAAAATAAGAAAATAAAAAATTTACCAGCTCGAGAAAAGTATTAATACATTATATAACCGATTTAAAAAAAAATACCTGTCGAAATGCAGTTAACAATTGTTCTCTGCGAATGAATGGCAAATATTTATCACTCAATCCCTGGCGAACGGCAGTTAATCCACCGATATCAGTTACAATTTTCGTCCAATTGCATTCCTCGAGCGCTCCAGAGGCACTTAACCGGAATTCAATATCCGCTTAGCGCTTCAATTTTCGGAAAATCCCTCGCGTAATTGAATAATCGGGGTTGAGTTAGGTCGCGCCGCAGATATTCAAACGGAGATTTAAACCCCTCGCTCAAGGTCGTCTTGATTTTCGGGGGAAAAAAATAAGGGAAGTTGGACTTTATTGCCTCGGATTTGGGAGGATTTGTGGAACTAGTGCTCCCATTTCTCTCTCTCTCTCTCCATTTCGTCCAGATTGTGGGAAAAAAATCGCGAACAATCCAATATCTGATAAGAAGGAATTTATCGGTAAAGAGAGCGGCCGAAGGGCGTTGACGCCACCGGAGCAGGCGCGCAAACGTGGCCGTAGAAATGCATTAACGTAACAATCAACAGTTGCCCGAGAGGCCCTTCACTCCCCTCGGTGTGTCCTGGAGAACATGTCAATAGAGTAAGTGGCAACAAAGAGCCAACAAATTTGAAAAGGTAAAGCGTCAGAAACTCCGATCTAAATGACACAATTGTCTCGCGCACACCCGCAAACAATGAAAACTTTGCTCCACATCGGAGGGCTCGGTGTTTTCCAGGGCGAGGTATTGTATGAGTACCGCCACGGAGGAATATGGGAGTGAGTAGCCTTGATGGAAAGAAGAACAACGGAGAATATGGAAAGATTGAGTGAGAAAAAAAAAGGAGACCAGAGACACAAGTTCATTTTCCGGCGATTTTTTATTAGGCGAGAATTTTTAATCTTGCCCTATTATCTCGTGTAGATACCTCTGGAGATGTCAATTGGACTCTGCCTAATGAATGAATTAATTAGTTCATAGTTTCAGATAAAATCCCATGGGATTGCGGTTTGTTGATTCTGCGTTGCTAAAAATTGGAGGAGGGAAGTGGAATGATCTACACGAAGGGAAAATTTTTTTTCTCAGTCTAGGATCCTTAAGTGGAGCCTTCCAAATGACCTAAGCTTCACTCTCAGACTTGGAAATCGAAATTAAAAAATTTTAAAGTCCGAAAAGGCTTTCAAAATTCGACTTAAAATCGTCAAACCCTCCAAATAAGATTTCCCGGCGTTCATTTGGACGCGATACGGCAGGAGAGAATTTTTAATCTGTCCTATTGTCTCACGTAGATACTCCTGGAGACGTCAATTGTAGACTTTTGGGACGGAGTGGAACGTCGGACGCTTGGACTCTGCCTAATTAATTAATTAATTAGTTCATAGTTTCAGATGAAATTCCATGCGATTGCGGTTTGTTGATTCTGCGTTGCTAAAAATTGGAGGAGGGAAGTGGAATGATCTACACGAAGAGAAAATTTTTTTTCTCAGTCTAGGATCCTTCAGTGGAGCCTTCCAAATGACCTAAGCTTCACTCTCAGACTTGGAAATCGAAATTAAAAAAAAGTCCGCAGAGGCTTTGGAAAGTCGACATAAAAATTTTCAAACCCTCAAAATAGGATTCCCTCTTTTCAAAATCCCCGTTTCTAATTCAAAATCTTAATTTTTGAACTCGTTCTCACCGATATCTTTCGTCTAAGAGAATCAATTTCCCTTACGTTATCGTCTCCAACTCTCCTCTGGTCTCTCGCAAACCTAAAGTTCATTCCCCTAATCTGGAAGTGAATCGATGGAAGGTATCGCATCCCGCGCGGAAATAAAGAAGGGAAAATGGTCTCGATGGGAGCTGGCAGATATCCTGGAGTGTTTTTCGAGAACGTCTTTAGGGGATAGGGAATTTCGTTTTCGCCCCTCGGGGTCTCGCGACCCCTTGGAAAACGCCGGATGCTACGCAGCGACGTATGTATCACCGGCGAGATACCGAGGAAAAGCCAGAGCGTGGGTGGGACGGGTATACAAAGGGGCGAGACTGAAATCGTAGATTTCACCCCCGTTGTCTCAAGTATTAGTCATCGTGATTCACCCGCTGGCACTGGACTGCGTGATGGCATTCCATCGGGACTTGGCCAGACTCACGCACTCGTTTCCCTGAAAATTTTATGGATCCGGTTTTATTACATTCGCGAAACAATTTTTTAATTAATCAGGTAGTTTACGACACACTCGGATCCCACACCACAAGACCGCAAATTGTTTATTAAGAGCGATCGGCCGATAAAAAGCAGGCGTGAGCGACCAAAAAAAAAAAATTGGCACTTTCGATGAGGAGTAGGACAGGCTGGGGCCAATCGGAGCACCTTTAATTGTCAATAACTCGGGATCGGCGCATCCAAATTGACTGATTTTTTTTCCAGATCAAAGCTGAAAATCCAAGATTTAATTTGAGATGAAAATCATAAAATTTCCCTCAGCCAATCCTGAGTTATCGTCACTTGAGTTACTTTCGCGCTAGTGAACTCGGAAATTTCGCTTCTCTCACTGACTGAAATGACTTTTTTTCTTGAGTGACACATTTAAAGGAGTCTTTTATTTTCGCGAGAGCTCACTCCGGTGGAAATAAAGCTATCTCCAGAATTTATGAAGCCGAATGGACTTTAAAGTATCAGTCGGAATAACATTACGCCCTCGCTCTTCAGCGAGACCGTTTTTAGGCGCTCCCGCGCGTCACACGTGGCGGGTGAGGATAAAAATGAAAAATGTGCGGGAGGAAAAAAAAGCAATCAGTGTGGCCGAGTGAATGAATAAATGTCCAATTCCAGTCAATCATAAAATTCATTCGATTCGAACGCAATTATGTCCCGAGTGCGCTACGTGCCTTTGTTTATTTTTCTAAACACGCTTGCCCAGTCGACGTCGATCACTCCCACTCCACTCTATGTACAACGTACATACATATAGATACATATATATATATATATATATCGCTCTATATTCAATCGATACCCGATGCCGCAAAACCCCACGGGGCGCGACAACAGAGACACGCGACGGCCAGTGACCGAATGGGAACACAAGGAAATTATCCATTCTTGGGGTTGTGGGAATTTCCTCGGAATTTATTTTCAGATGCTCATACCATTTTTTTTTTATCTCTTTTAGAAAAAACGAAAATGTCAATTACCTCAGGCGCAATCCGCGAAAATTGCTTGGGCTAGTTGTCGATCGAAGATCAGTCAAAAAAAATTCGCTTTGAAGCGGTTGATTACGAAAATTATTTATTTTCTGGGAGAAATCGGTTTAGAAATTCAATGAGCCGCGAGGAGAATTTTTAGAGTAATCGAGGATGAGGCTCACTCGACGAACTCTATTTCATTTCCGCCAAGATTTCCCCGAGTTTCGGGCCAGTTGTATCAACATCCTCAATACAGTAAAATAAGCCTTAGGACTCGTTGATCTCGTCATGAAAAAAATTATGTTAATAAATTAATATAAAAAATTGAACCAGAGGAACTCAACCGGACGTCCTTCAGTGGATTAATATTTACAGAAAAAAATCAAACTCATTCTGCGGAGTCCAGATCCCCAGTCCAGAAATCCCCGGAAATGATAGATCTCCATGTGGAAAGCACTAATTAGAGGGTGGGGTTGCGGGGAAAAATTTACGATTCGTCATTATTTCCCCGGCAAAATTCTTTGATAATAAATGGACAAAGGAGAGATGATTATTTCAAGTATTACGCAAATAATCACTAGAATTCCTTGATCGCATCATCAAAAAAATTAAATTAAAAACGTAAATAAAAAATTGCGCAAAAAGAACTCAATATTGACTGTATCAATATTTACCGAAAAAAAATCAAATTCAGTGTTCTCCGCAGTCTAGATCCCCAGAAATCCACGGAAACCATAGATCTCGATGGGGAGAGCATTAATTAGAGGGAGGGGATGCGGAGAAAAATTTATGATTCGTCATTATTAATCAGGCAAAATTCTCTGATAATAAATGGACAAAGGAGGGATGATTATTCCAAGTGTTATGTAAACAACCACTAATAGAATTCCTTGATCTAATCATCAAAAAAATTATATTAAAGATGTAAGTAAAAAATTGAGCGAAAATACCTCAACTGGAAGTTCTTGAATGGATTAATATTTACAGAAAAAAAATCAAACTCATTCTACGGAGCCCAGATCCCCAGAAATCCCCGGAAACAATAGATCTCGATATGGGGAGCATTAATTAGAGGGTGGGGATGCGGAGAAAAATTTATGATTCGTCATTATTTCCCCGGCAAAATTCTCTGATTTTAAAGGGCCAAAGGAGAGATGATTATTCCAAGTATTACGCAAATAATCACTAGAGTTCCTTGATCAGACCATGAAAAAAATTATATTAAAAATGCAAATAAAAAAATTGAGCAATCTGAATTCCTTGACTGGATTAATATTTACAGAAAACAATCAAACTCATTCTATCGAGTCCTGATCCCCGAAAATCCCCGGAAACGATGGATCTCAATGTGGAGAGCATTAATTAGAGGGAGGGGATGCGGAGAAATATTTACGATTCGTCATTATTTCCCAGGCAAAATTCTCTGGTAATCGATGGACAAGGGAAAAATGATTGTTCACAGTGGCGTGATGGAAATTTCCCTGCTTTCGCTTTATTCAACTGTTCTCTACGGTCCAATCTCCGGCTCTGCGCTATCTTTGAATCTCAAAACGATTAATAAAGCCCCACTGGCGATACCCAATGCTGACTAATGAAGCAACAATAACCCGCAGGGAATTAACTCGATTCGTCCCGATTTAATGCATGTGATTACGCGGTTTATCAGTCAACTGATGAAATTATTCGAGTAAATGAGGAAGGGACTTTGGCTTTTTTCTTCCCCTCCTTCTCCTTCTGCACTTCAACTTCTTCTTTCTTCGCATTTTTGAGTCATTCCCTTTGTGTCTGGGCGCATGAATAAATATGATTCGTTGAGTGGAATTATCTCACCGGATGCATTGACGATCTCAATGTTTTTCCTCTTTCTCTGGTTTATCATTTTTTTTTTCTCTTCATTTTGTTGGCAATTGGCAAATGCGTGGGACAAGGACGAACGGTGAGCCATATACGGTTGATTGCGCGTTATTAAGCGGCTATCAGACGTGGATCGGGTTATAGGCGTTCCACCAGACGTGGCAAGCTGGTAAACGAACCGTCACGAGCGTGGATCGAATATTTTATGACTTATTCTCCAAAAATTTTCGCCCAGACGAGGATTGATGGGCTCAAACAGAATTGATTGCCGGGGGGGTACTTATCGAACGGCTAAAGGTAAATCATTAAATCACAAAAGTTAACGTCAAAGAAGTTTCCGTCAAGTGAATAGGACAAAAATAAAAATAAAATATTTAAAATAAGACAAAAAATTAGTGGACTTATTTCTTATTACAATACAACGTTTAAATCAAATTGTTTGAGTACAAAAAAATTCAAGTCTACATTGAATGATCAATTAGACATTTTAATAATTCCCTCATCGATTTTTTCATTTTTTTATTTGCATTCAAACCAATGGTTCATTTCTGCTTTATAAATATACAAATATATACATATACACATATGTACATACATATATATATGCACGCGTATGCACATACATACATACATACACAGAGTATGATAAAGACTAACAGAATTAAGTATTACATATAATGATACATGAGAAGAAGCCCTCGTCGATTTAATCTTCAAATGTTTGGGATGAACGAGAATTGATGGGCTAAACAAGAATTAATTGCCGGCGGATAATTATCGAAATAACTCCTCAAATAACAGCCACGTTTAATAATAACAATCCAATGTTTAAATGCAATTGCTGGGATAAAAAAAAATCCCGGTTACATTGAATGATCCATTAGACATATTAATAACGTCCTCGTCGAATTATTCTCTAAATTTATGGGTCAAACGAGGATTGATGAGGTTGAAAAGCATCGACCAGCGGGAGGTAATTATCGAGGGGTACAAATACCTCGTCAATGAAAGATTAATCAATTTTACACCCAAATATCAAGTCTAGACAGAGAAAAAAAATTCGGTTTCACACCTCAAATATTTTCCAGCAGCCAACGAAAGGAAATTTGCAGGTGAATTTGTTTTTTAAATTTTCCTTCAAAGAATATCTGATTGTGAAAATATTTTATTGAGCGTACATTGAATAATCAAATCCACATTCTAATAATCCCCTGGTGGTCCCGCCGTGAAATAATTCAATTAATAGATATCCCCGCCAATATCCGAGACGAGGAAATAGCATTAATGAATATTCATCACTATTTCGGACTCGAAATTCCGTCGAGAAACCTATTACGTTCTATTAATCCCTCCTAAATTACCAGCGACGAAAATTCAACTGGTGAAATTATTTATTCATGATACAGGTCTTTATCTGGATCTTTCCAGGGCGGAAATGTTCGTGAATTGCCGGAGGCGTTACTACTGTTCTCCCACGACTTCCAGATCCCCGCAGAAAAAAAAAGAGAGAAGCGATATGAGAGCTAAAAGCTGAAAGTAAAAAAATGCAATTCTCCCTCGTCCTCAAGGCAACATCGGCCATATCCTGGCATATAAAACTTTTAGAACACCTAAAATTTGGAACAAATGTGAAACTTTGAGAATTTATAGTACGAGCCGGTCTGTCGTTTTGTTTTGCTTAAAGCCCTCTAATTTTAGCGCTCGTGCTACGAACGTGGAAAATAGAAAGGGGGGGAAGGGGGCTTTGCGAGGCCTTCCTATACTCTTTTCCGTTCACCAGGTTCTCCTATGGCTAATACCAAACTGTGGTTTAACGCCTCCGAAACACGGAATATCCCCTTCGTGACAACGCCGAAACAAAGAAAAATAGAGAGAGACAGACGCCGGTTCTTCCGCAGATTAGAAGTGGATAACGACCCGGAGCAATTGATTTACCCAAAAAAATTCAAGCCCAAATTGCGCTTTATCATACTTTACTCGGGGACAGTGTGAAATTTTTATTGTAAAAAAAATTGTTCAAAAATATTGGAAACTGTGAGTGGGGTCTAATGGAGGGGATTCAATCGTTAATAACTCGGGATTTTGGCCGAGTGGAATTGAATGATTTTGATTTTATATCGAAGCTGAAAGATCGAGCTTTCATATGAAATCGAAATTATGAAATTTTACTCTGCCGATCTCGAGTTATCGATGATCGAAGATCTGTCATTTTGCAACACTCTCAACTAGCCCCGGCTTCTTAAGCCAGTTAACCCCGATTTTTAACGATTTTAACGCTTAAACATTTCTGTATAGCCTCTCGATTACCCCGAAGACGTGGTAAAGACAGATTGAATATAGAAATTGATAGGGAAATTGAGGAAAATAAATGGTGGAAATAGAATGAATGCTCAACAACCGGTGTGTGGGAAAGGTTTGTCAGCGGTCGATAACGCGCCACCCGCCACCGGTGGATCGCCCTCTCTCTGTACGTCGACCTACATTTACTCCACCCCCGTACAATTTTTTTCTTCCACGAACAATTGTTCATAAATACCGAATGAAATTTTAATGACTGAAACAGAACGAGGAAGTGACTGTAAGTATTTCGTTTTATTATTCTCCTCAAATACCCGAAGCCGGGCTGAGAAGGCATTGCACCTTCAGCTCGTAATAATGAGGAACAAAGGATTTGCCCTTTTGTCTGACAAAAACTGGCGACATCATTAAGAAATCGCGGAAAATTACCGGCGAAATTCAGCCGAAGGGTGGACATTTTTTTTCCCCAGACAATTTTTTTCCTCTACAATAAGCCTGGACAAAATTTTACTGAGAAATCCTGGGCCTCCGGCTTGGTTTTTGAAAGGAATACGAAGGGAGTCTCGAAAGTGAACTCCGTAGATTGTTACATGGACACTCGCTCGACCAGTCGGCAGGTGCGCGCCGCTCAAATCGTTGCCGATTTTTATTTTTTTTTATTCCGCAACCGGAGACGACTTTTTTCAAATTCCACGCAATCATCATTTCATATTGTCCGAGGGATTGGGGCCCCCTCTCCACCCGAGAAATTCATTTCTCGAAGTAATGGAAAAACGCGTAAAATAAGCGTAACGCCTGAAGATCGTCGGAATTCCCTCCCTCCCCTCCCCCAAAAAAAAGGAAGAGGCGGCAGGACATCCTGAAACGAAATGATATAACAAGCCCGTTGTGGCTTAGCCCGCCATAAAATAGAAATAAATCCTGCGATAAATATGTCGGGGAGAGGGGGCCCGCTGAGAGTGTTCTGAAACAGAGGATAAACCTCAGCAGAAAACCGAAACGATTGGTTAACAAGACCGAGAGAGGAAAAGGGTCTCGCACGCGCATACCCAAAGAGCAGGTGTTGTTCGTAGTCCTGTTACTTCTCCCTCTGCTCCTGGTGCCCCTCGGCCAGCCCATCTCAACTTGCACCCACGATAGGCCGAAGTAAAGGCGGCCAGCCGGTATACATACACCGCCGAAGCCCACGGATGCAAATCAAAATCATGGTATTCAGTGGTGAGGGTTTTAAAAATATTTTCAGCTCAAAAAAAATCATACAAACATACCAAACAAAATCAAATAAATCAATCAAAATTAAATCAATGAAAATAGATCAATTAAAATAAATAAATCCACATAAATCAAAATAAATAAATCAAAACAAATAAATTAAAATAAATAAATCAACATAAACAAATCGACACCACAAAAATTCAATGTATTGAGTTGATTAAATAGTCTTACCTCCCGTAGCTGCATAGCCAGGAAAATATGAATTCTTCATTTAATCTCTGAGTTTTGGCGCTCGCTCACCCCCGAAATCCTCTCACAATTCACAAAGGGAATAATAAAAAATGCCGGTATTTACATGGGAAATGGAAAGATCGAGTCCCCCACCCCCCACTGAAGACATGTAGCGCGTACAATTGTCATTTCAATACTCCCATCGACAATGGCAAAATAATATCTTCGGATCTCCTGTTTTATCGGCTCGTTGACCCCAGCACGCGGTGACTCGCACTCGTCCACAGCATCTCGCTCCACTCCGAGAGCGAAAAAAAAAATCACACACACACACATACACATACACTGGAGTGGGACAACTCCTACAGCAGGCGTATGCGCAGGGGGTGGAAAGTTCGTGCTGCTCCAAAAGCCGCCTCTCCTTCCTTCCTTCCTTTACTCTTGGGCCCGATCGATGAAACGCTATTCGCTGCAGGATTCGGCGTAGAAAGCGTTAATCGAGTGCAATCACACACTAGTACATCAAACCGGTCCCCCCGATTTTTTTTTCCGTACTCCCAGACCCCTCACTCAGATCCCTCGATCCCGCGTCTTCGGGGGGAGAGGAGGAATTTTTTTTTTCCCCCGCGAAATTAGAGAACTCGATTTTTTTGGTCCTCGCGGTGGGGGCCTTTTTTGGGTTGTTTATCGGGGGATTTTTTTGAACAGACGAAATGCGGAGGTTGCCGCTTGGGAGTGAGTTTGAGTGATGACTGGGGACTTTGGGGAACTCACGAGCGGGATGGGATGGTGCACGGTGGACCGCCACGCTCGCTCTGGCTCCTCCACCAACGCCGGAGTGTGTCGTGTGGCTGAGCATTGGCGCGCAGACGCACTCGTCAGTCCAAACATCGGAGGGGCAAGTATGGACCTTCAAAAATTAATGAATTATTTTCACCCTCGAACCTTCGGCTCACCAAGTCCCGAGAGCGTCTTACCAGGCGATAGCTAATTCATCCAGTTATTCGGCTCAGGATATTCGCGCGGGGACTTTTAAGAATTGCCGTGACGTTTATTGACGGTAATTGAGACAATGTAGGAAATTATGTTTCATTTCTTTCGAAGTAACATTTCTTTCGTTTGCTCGGGTAGACAATTACATCTCGAATTTATTGATTTTTGAGGGTCCAAGTCTGGGGGATTTTCGGGTCTAGAGGTCGTTCTTACTTTTTAAGTTCAATTGGAGATTTTTAATATGACAATTTGCTAGAAATAATGGAATCTTGTGGACAAAATTCCCTGAAAATCCGCTAATTGACTGCAGTACAAATTTCAAAAGATTTCCGACAATTTATCAAAAAACGCAGCTCTTGAAATAATTTTCTGTCTTCCCATTAATTTTTCACCGAATACGATCAAAAAATCGACAAAATTTATTGACAATTTCTTAAAAACCCCAGCAAAAAACCTATTTTTATTTTTTTTCCAATCTCTCAAGATAATTTTGTGGTTTCTCTGGGCACTGGTAGCGTTGAAAATGTGTAAAGAAACGAGAACTAACAAAATCCCTCCATCTCACTCGGCCGGTTCTCCCTCTGATGCAATTACTTTTCGAAGAGAGATGGAACATTTCAGGGTGTAATGTTCGCTCACTTCCGGCTGTCCCACTCTATCCTTCCTCCCGGCACGTTTCGTGTATCTTCCATTCCGTTCCGTTTCACCGTGGAGCATCAGCCCGCCCCCTCCCCCCATCTGGCCTTTATCGATATATTCCTTTCATTGTTATTGTTATGTAATTTCATTCTAGTTTAATCATTCGATATGCCGCGGGGATTCGAGCGCCCTGGGAATTATTCTGTGGCCGGAATTGATATTTTCTACTCGCTTAATAATGAATTGGATCTTAAGAGGCTCTCGGGTCCCCTTCAACCGCCCCCTCCCTCTCCCCCGGACCCTCCACCCGCCGCGCCCCTTCTTTTTATCATCTCTCAAGCACCAGAACTACTGTAATCGTCACTCCAACGTCAGTGCACTCAGAAAACATAATCGAGGAGAGAGCGGGGCGAAATGTAGTCTTCGAACGATATCTCGGGATCGGCAGAGTGAAATTTAATTAATTTTAGTTCATTTTCAAGAGCCGGGGTTCAGCTTCATCCGGACGAAGATTCAGGCAATTTCAATCGGTCCATCCCGAGTTATTTATCATTGAAGTCGTCAATTTTTTTAATCGTAAAATTTGGGAGTACAGTCGCAGAGTGGGGGAGCGAAGTATTCTCAGGGAGGAGGTTCTCTTGGTCTAGAGAGTTCAATTGATCTGAAGAATCTCAACAACTCCGGGCACTTTCGGGTGTCTCAAATTTACGATTACGAATGGTAATTTGGAAATTAAAATTTTTTAGTTACATGGGAGAAATGGAAATCCGTTGGCAAAGTATTTTTAGGGGAGGAGATTCTCTTAGTCGATCTAGTGAGTTTAATTGATCGGAGGAATCTCAAGAACTTCCGGATACTTGGGGATATCTCAATTTGAGGTCTACAAATGGCAATTTGAAAATTAAAATTTTTTAGTTACAT
>JAPYZM010000418.1:0-32656 GCA_030522845.1 Psyttalia concolor | reverse complement strand
GAGGGTTACTTCATCATTTGCTTTTTTTATATAGGCAACATGAAAAATTTCCAGTGAAATTTCCAAGAATTTCCGCTGAAATACCGTGTTGGCTATACATAATAACGTCGAATGGTGAAATCCTATTGGCCAAGATTTGGATGGGAAAAATAATCATAAAAATTCATCGTTAAATTTAATATTAAACGTTGCATTAAATAAATTTAAGAGCTCCAGATGTAAATGAGAAAATGAATGTAATTAGAACGAGCACTTCTTTTTCTGAGCTGCTGACAGATTTCATTCATCTATGAGCTCTCTTTCATCGGAAAATGCAGACAGAAATTTTCGAGCAGCGCTGGAGAATCTTTTACTTAGGCAGCTGAATTCTGAGACACAGGAGAGAGCCTTTCAACAGAGAGCCAGCGGTAGTGGGAGACTGGACTCATTGGACAAGGCGGTCACCATGGCAACTCAAGATCAAGTAGGAGAGGGGTTGGGTGGGGGAGGGAGAGGGGGGGGGGGTACTCTGCAAGGCAAGGGGGTTGATTTCTTCATAACGGCAGCCATTATCGCGCCGGTTTCCTTGCCACCCCCTCGCCCCGTCGCGCCCACCTCATCTCATTATGGTGGCGCAAAGGGGTGGGAATATTCCTTTAAAAATATCCGCAGTAGAGTTCCAGTCTGCTTTAATGGCGACGTTTGTAATTGGAAAATGTCTTGCGCACGTAGAATGATTGCAACTCTTAGAGATCGCTTCTTATTTCTCATTTTCCCTTCCCTCCCCCTCTTGCCCACCGCTCCTCCCGCCGTAGTCTGCGAGGGGAAAAATATTATCTAATTAATCATCAAAAAATTAAATTATTGAAAAAAATAAGTCCAAGGTATTGTTTAGAATAATTTTATTGTTAACAAAGTAAATTAAATTAATTTTTAGATTATAAATAATCCTCTTCGGTTATCATTTTTATTTCATTATTTTTGTTTAATTATTAAATTATTCCAAGTATTAACTTGGACGTGAATATCATATACGATTGGTTCGTCCAAACATTAACTTGGATGATACGCTACCGCGTATCTTGATTTATGATTTTTCATCATGAAAAATATGTGAAAAATGATGGGAATGAAAATATGAAAAAATGCAAAGTTCGCTTCAATATTCACGTGCATTTGAAGTACATGAGAACTATTCCCCCGTCGATACGTCGTTGAACGTGGTTTCCATATTCTGTGAATTTTCTCGATGTACGGATGATATTCGTGGGGGAGGGAGATCTTAAAAATTGATGACCGGCCAGCTCGTGGCCACGCAAGCCAGATTCGAAGGTTGCATTTTGTATTCATGGTAAAAAGTGAGGAGAAAAAAATTGGGAGGGCTTCGCCGGCCACCCCCTCCACACACCCCAACTCGACCTATAGCCGCACGGGGTACTCGATATTATTACAATGAGATATGTGTGGAGGTGGGAGGAGATGTTGGCGCCCCGTTGATGCTCAGCGGATATTTGTGTGCATTTATAATTTGTTAGTTGATTTTTTGGAAGATTTTATTTAGCGATATCTCCACAGAAATGAGAAAGCAATTATTTCATGAATATTGATAGAGCTCCGAATATAAGTAATTCTTTAAATTCCAATTCATTGAAAATACATGACGATATTGAATACATGATTTTGAATTCAATTCAGATTTACAGAATTGAAAAATTCAAATGAAATTGTCGCTAAGTTTCTAAGAAGTGGGTATTATTACACCTGAAAATTATGAAAAACTCAAACAACACTGCAGCTGTATCAAGTTCCGCTGAAATATTCTGTTGTCAGTCAATACTGACCTTTACCTCAAACCGCACACGCGATATCTGTGGTTGTCAATTCATTCCAATTCTCCGATTAATAATATACCAAAATAACCATCGTACCTCTACCCACCCGAGCAATCACGAGAATTGCAACTGCCCTTCAGAGTGAACTGGCCCCTGCTATCCCCCGTGAAATTGCATTTCCAAGAGGCATAAAAGGATAGCCAACTATTACCATATTCATAGATCTGAAAAATACATTTTACGATCATTTCGACGAATGTAGAACACGCATTAAACACATCATAGAAGTAAGAAATGGTCAGACTGTTGCAGTACGGCGCAGGAATAAGGAAAAACGGACTTCACGTCCAGCTGTATCATTTTTACGACACTCGAGAGAATTTCGTGCTTCCGATAATCCATCCATATAGGGGCACACCCCTGACGTCTTTTGCCATCAAATATTTTAGTGTCCGACATCATCCGTAAGCATCCGGTCCCCTTATTTCACTAGTATTACTGCGTAATTTTATTCCTACCCTGGAAATAAATAGGTGTCATGCTGTCAAATCATCTGCATAATCATGCTTATAAGTATTTGTCAAATGTATGCGGGTACTCAATTATATTTAAATTAACGAATGACGGTAACTCAATTGAAGGGAACAATTTTTTTTTTCGAAATTTCCCGCATGAAATTCGTCATTTTTTACTACCCCTATTTGCGGACAACGCCATTGACAATTGTGACAGACATGTGGGCACATCCGCCGGCCGGATTTTGGGAATTCTCTGTTGAGTCAGTTAAATAGTGACATTTATCACACGAGAATTCTTAAAGGCACCCTACGCAGCCGTTTGGACTATGACAAACATCAATCTACTGTTTTGAATGCGGTAATAATTAGAAGAGAGTGGGATAAATTTAAACATGTGTAATTGACAGTCGCTGGTGATCGGTAGAATAAAATCCAATGATCTTTAATTCTTATTGCGGTCCAGTCTGCTCGATTTTTTTTTTATTTTTCATTTTGTTTACATAGAAGGTATATTATATAATGAGATCGAATCTCTAATTAGATATTGTGACACCGGAGGAAATTGTTGGATAAAATTCAGAAGAGTCAGGATTATCTTATATAATTTTATTTTCATTTATATAAATCGCATCAAATGAAATAATTCACTTTTTTGGTTTTGCTTAAATTTCTACCATTATTTTTTTTTTGTTTGTTTATAAAAATCATACGAACTAAATAATTGACATTTCTTTTTGTTTTTTTTACTGTTTAAAATTTCGACCAATATTTATTTGGTTTCATCGAAAGCAATATCCTCAACTCTCATAATAAATTAAACACAGATTGAAAGTCTATACCTAGGGCATTGGTTAATAAATGAAAGTCAGGTTACTTATCTCTAAACGGCTCGATGAGGAAAGAGGAAGAGTCCTCTTTCCAATTTGCCTCCTGCTATCCTGCCCCCTCTCTCCCCTCTCTCCAATTTGGAAGTGGGAGAGAAACCAAATGGGGAGAAATATATGGATTCATTACAATAATTCGCGGCATAATTTTTCAAGAAAAATTTACACGCAAAATATAACTTGACATTTTTAGCCAAAGAATATTTAATTGGAAAAATTATGTTTTTTTTTATCAGTGTGGCCAATTGTGTTTCAATTTTTCGTAATTTATTAATTTTAGACATGTCGACTATTTTGGATTTTGCCGAGGCAAATTGTACTGTCATTCTTGGCGTGTACGAGAAGATTGGGAGAAATACGGGACAGTGGACATCGGAGAGATATTTATACGCAGTCTTTGTCCACCGGAATGGCATATTGATACCACTCTGATGATATAGGGGAGTGGGGACGGTGGTAGGATTATCTGAATGTAGTTGGTAGTGGGTGAGAAGTAACACCCCAGGGGGTGCTACTGAGGTAGCCTCGTGGGCCAGTTCTTCCTTCTTCGCCTGTGACGTATGAGGGCAGTCGTAAAGGGGGTATTACTGACCACTGTGGACTCGAGAAAAATAGCCCTGTTGTAAATAGATTATTTGAATATTCATGGAAGTCGAAGTCGCCGTTTCTTTATGTCTTTATATTGTATTTGGTTTTTTTCTAATTGTTGCAGTCAGAGTAATGTTGAAAGCTTGCGAAAATACAAATTTATCTAGAATTGCGTAGCGAATTACTACATTTAAACAACTCCAACGTTTAATTTAGTCAGCAGATAATGGAGCGAAATGGAAATAAAACTTATCAAATAATTTATACAAATAAGAATAATTAAACATCCATTATCCAAAATCTTCACGAATAATGCAGAAAATAGTTTTTGACATTTTTCTCCGAATTTACTAGTTGTTAATATATTTTTAAAATAATTCCTTTCAAATTTTCAACCATATACCAATGTTTATGATTTGAAAATTGTAAGTCTCGAAAAAATGTGGCCACACCCATTGCATTGTACTAATAGTATACTTTTCTCGTCTGTTACAGCAAGTGATGCACTTGGCCGAATTGACAAAGAGCCAGCGTCTCCGGAATCCATCCAAGGTAACCCAGAATCACCAAAAACCTCAAAATTGTCTCGAATCATTGCCTCGAACCGAATTTAAATCTCGTAAAAAAAAATCGGAAAGCGAAGGGCACCCGACAAGATGGAAATAAGGGGGTCATTAGAAATGAACAAATTCCTGCGGCTCGGTGCCCTGTAGGGGCCCTCTGCACGTCCCCCTTTTATCGTAGCAGGCTAATTTTTTCCACGTAAAAACTCCGCCATAAAGCCAATTACATTCGCACAGCGTCGGCGGTGGGTTTGTCATTTCAACATTTACCGAGAAGTGGCCCTTTTTTTTGACTTCTCCCCCGTTAATTTGTATTATAGGTATACAAAGTGGTGAAGCAGAATGAGGAGAATGAGAGCAAAAGTAGATCGTAAAACGACTAAATCCCGGGACGCAATTTCGCCTAATTTACCTCGAAGATCAACAGAAAAAAAAAACTTTTCTCATTATAAAAAATAGCAAAACCTCCGGCATAAAGTTCATCAGTGACTGTTTTTCATGTCTACCCTCGGCATCGCCGTCTCCATCATTCGACGACAGGTGTCATCGGTTTCGTCAACGTCACGTCCTCCCTCGCCTTTACGAGGGCCGCGTACGTGCCTCAAACCCCCTCAAAAACCCCAGAAAGACCTCGGATCCAATGTCATATTGTATCATAACTTCAGCGAGATCAAAACTCGAACAATTTCAGTTCTGCGTTGCACAGAGAATTCCACCATTATTCCCCTCTCCGGTATCATTAAAAGTCGCGTACACGACAGCTCTTCCGCCCGGAATGACGTATCAACTTCAAAAAAACGTGTAAGTCGTTGCCAACCCCTTGTTACAGGCCCCATTTGGCGGTTGAAAAATCCTGTCCACTCCTAGTTACAACCGGTTTGAGTGGGGGAGGGGGCAATTACGCCTGTTCGATATCGGTCTGCGTCTCAAAGTGAAATGAGAGATCATTCCAAATTTTTTGCCACTCAATTTTTCTACTCCGAAAATTCACTGATTCGACTCTTCGATTTTCACTTATTTGAGAATTCCCTTCGATTTTCATTAAGAATGGAATTTAATCGAGGAATTATTATTTTGATTTTATTTAAAGTAAACAAATCTGCAAAACATGTTCTGGATTGTTAATTTTATTTCTAATTCAGTGATATTTTGTTTGAAGAAATTTTTAATAATTAATGTGACCAAATTGAGGATTGCAAATAAAAAATTCACTGAGATTTTTTCCATACAGTTTTTCAATATCTGACAACATTCGGAGATAAAAAAATAAAACGAGTAGAAAATAAAAGTAAGGGGCAGTGAAAAGTGAGAAGAATGAAACCCGGTATTTTACTTTATATATAACATTTAGTTCGTTGTTTGTCTTATTGCTATTAACCTCCGTCAATTAGTAATTTTCATTTTAATGTGAATTCCACGAATCCATGGACCGGGTCGTCCCCCTTCGGCAGTCATCTGGAGCCTGTGGATAGCCGGGGGAGATGCATATAGGTACAGAGAGAGGAGAAAAGCCAGTGGCTTATGGTGAAACAGTAACGAGGGGAGAGGGAGTTGTCATTAGGAGTCATTAATACTCGCGGAACTCTGTAATTTGACACACTTCCGATACGGCGCCAGCATCGCCACCTCCTCAACGTCTGTCTTTTTCCATTCGTCAATTGATTGTTACCAATTTCTAGAAAATACGTCAAAGTGAAATCGCTGGGTTATTTCACTTGGGAATTATCGAAGGTAGATTTATTCGTGTTGCTACTTAAGCAGGGCTCACAGCTGCTGCTGAGAGCGAAAAAAGTGCTCTTCCATTTGTGAAAACAAATAAATATCAATGGGAGGATAAAAAGTTAGGGATTGAGGTATTTTATCAGTCAGAACTTTCGATGTTGAATGATTGGTGCACAAATCTGGAATATTCCAAAATTGACAAAAGAAAACTGGCAAATCGTTCGTTCAAATTGTACTCCCGCTTAAATTTTAGGGAATACTGCAATTCAATATACATTGAGAAAAAAATAATAATTTTACCAATCAAGTATTCATCCGAAAATAATTAATGTTTGGCAAAAGCAATTTGTTTTCTCAGTGCCATCTTTCTTTTCGCCATAAAAAATATTTGACTTCCCTCAAGGTCACTCTTCGTCAAGATAATATCCTCTGAAAATAGCGTATTTAAATCATCTCGTACCTAACTATATGCATGCACAGGAGTATCGAATGAGGAGAAGATCGGAATGGATATTTTTTCACGTTTTATTCATTCCGTTCTGCACGGAACACCTGTCTACAGTAGATATTGGGGAAGTCCATCTATTGTTACTCTCTCTCTCTCTTCCTTTGGCATAGTAAGCCCCGTGAACTCTAGCCCCCGAGATTTTTTTATTCTCATGGAAATTTCCGCATGTCACAATGCGAGATGCCTCGTCACCCATCGATTATTCAGGGCATTACGCATATGTAAGTTTTCGCTTCTCCTTTGCAATGGTCGAAAGGAACTTCAGGAGCACACGACTTTCCATTCTACCACTTTAGCCTAAACGGTTTTCGTAGTTCTGTTTGGCTATGCAAATCACTGGGTGAAACCTACGGGTGAATGCATCGGGCACTTTGTCATTCAAATTCGATTCTATCGTTTTTCTGAAAATGTTTTTCAAGAGTCATTGGGTAAAAAGTGTAATTCGTTTGGCGGAGGGACGAAAGTGGAGGAAGGATCTTTAAATACTCTAATCGTGAGTTATATTTTAAGTTCTTTTATGCCATAGGTGCCCGTAATCGCGCGATTCTAACCTCACTTCGATCGGTTGCATCGCGGATTACGGGCACAATAACATAAAATATTATATAAAACTTGTGCGTTATGGTGTTTTTTGGCTCGTGAGATCATAATACTCGCCTTCGGCTCGTATTACAACCTCTAACGAGCTAAGAACACCATTACGCACAAGTTCCATACAATAGTTTATGTCATTATGCCCGTAATCCGCGATTTAACCGAGCGAAGCGAGGTTAGAATCGCGGGATTACGGGCCCCTATGGCATAAAACATCTTCGGCACTTGAAACCCCAAATTTTTAAGCGACTTGAAAGAGTAAAATTGACTTAAATTGAAAGGGAAAGATGACTTTAAAAATCTCGTCACCCTTTCAATGATTACCATTAATTTGCATAGGTCCCATTCAAATATGGGGATAGAATCTAGTCAACACTGAATAATTTCAACAATTTAAGAAAGATTATTAATTATTTAAACACTTACGCTTTAGAGTAAGACACGTTATCGACGACTGAGTAAGGCCTAGAGTTACTCCACGCCCTGGGCCACTACAATGTCCACTCCCTAAATTCAACAAACCAATCGGCAAAAAATTAGAGATTTTTTCAATAACAAAATATACTTTAATTCCAATGAAACAAATATTTTTCATTGATTTTCCGAAAAATGTCAAATTGAAGGTAACCTACCCACGGGTAATTACCTGTAATAACCCGTCAACGGTGATCCTTGCCATTTGAATCCAAAAAACTCCACCAAAAAAACCCGCCCCAAGTTCTTCATTACCTGATTTTAACGATTCAGAGATGAAGCAACTTTGTACGAGGGGATGCCAATCATTAACCCAGTCAAAAATACTTCTCGTGAGGCAACTTCACGTGAATTCATCCCACCAATCCCAATGCAGTACAGCACATAAACCCATAGCCCGTGCACCCGCGGTCTCGCTAATCGCGTAAGGAGAAATGAAAACGGGTATAGTTACTCTTCTGAGAAACAGAGCGGCTTACATCCCAGGATTATCTCACAGAGATACATCATACATACATTTGCTTCCTTCACTGAGTATTTCTCACGACTCAAGCCACTTCCGTCCGTAGTTTTCTTGTTCACGAGATGACGTCTCGGACGCGTGCCAACGTGTGATGCGCATAATTTTTCACTGTAAAAGGGAGAAACAAAAGCGGGGGAAAAATTAATGACGACGATGGGGGAAGAAAATATAACCGTGAGAATAAAAGGACGTAAACGCTTCGTATATTCGTGTCGTGGACCGCCCTCTCGATCTCGTAGGCGTCGGCGCCATTACAATAGCCACAAGTCACTGGTGGAGAGGACTAGCAATTAGCAATTAAACCAATAACTCTGCAATTGGTGATTCCATCAATGCGATATGTCGTTCCCATCGTTTCAAGCACAAGGGGAAGAAACTTGCGGCGTCTTTTTTACTTTCTGCGCATTCTCTTTCATCTCGATTGTGCTCCATGGAGAATGACACTGGTGGAATAATTGCAATTTTTTTTACAGTCTATCAATTCGATTCAATAATGAAAGTGGATGGATAATGCGAGTAGCAGTTTGTGCAGAGAAAAATCGTATTGTTTATCGTTTTGGATTCTTTATGGAAAATATAGTGTTTGATAATGAAGCAAACAATTGTCAGGAAAAATGAAAACTCTAGATCATCAAAAAATTAATTCTCAAAAGGACAAAATTTGTAGGACTTTAATCAAATTATACTTGCCCGCGTCCCTCGGCGAATGCGGTATCGAGGGTGGGGGTGGTATGGTAAAAAATCGTAAAATCCGGTAAGAGTACACGAGAGAAAACTAAATAAATAAATAATCTTTAAACATTTCCAAAAAGAATCCAGAATTGACAAGTACAACCTGCCTCAATTCACTCGGAAAAAATATTAATTTAAATTAAACGACATTGAATCGAATAAAAAATGCCTAAAAAAATTGCTGAATAAAATTCGAGTGGGTGAATTTAACGACGAAAAATAATTTCGTAAATTATCTGCATAATCAATATTTATCGATTGTATGTATCAAATAGCGCGCACGCGCCGTTACAAAGCGTCGATTGATTCCATCCAGCCCAGCAGTGGGCAACATCGCTTAATAGTCGCCATATTGTTTATAACGACGTAATAAATAAGAACGCGGAAAAATGGAGGGAATAAATTGTCGAACGCCCCCGCTGTCGGCGGCTCTTGTGTACCCACACCGCAATCGTCCTCCTCTCTACGCTCATTTCTCTTCACTCAGGAACGTAAAATTGATGTACGTTAATTGCATTGGAAATTCCAATTATACTAATCTAATTAATTAATTGATCGGGCTTTTTAGTGTGGGGGGCTTTAATTTCACTTCGTGGTATTGATGATGAAGTGTTCATTGGACCAGAGGGTCGCAATCAACCTCGATAATTACCACCGCCTGACGATACTGTCGATAATTGTATTTTTATTTATTTTCAACGCCACTTGCTGTCAGACAGGAAGCGACTGTTTAACGCACAACGGGCGGCTAACACGGCATTTTTCTGAGCAACCCCTCCGCGATAACATCGTCCGGGTATCGTCGACACTCCCTCGTTATTTATCGTAATCAATTAGTTGGATCGTTATCTAGTGGTTATCATATTGGGTTTGAGGGTGGACATTGATGCGGGGGTGGAACCCCTCCATGGAGAGCTCTTTTGTAATTAGTTTAGGGGAGGAAACAGTTGTTTACGCTTTCAACACGTTTTATTCGGATTTTTAGAGAAATTTATCACTAAAACTGGAGCTGCCCAGGAGACTCAATCCGGGTTTGAGCCCGGCCGCCGGTGGAGTTTTGCAGGATTATTTAATTTCATTCAACAATGAATCCCACGAAAAAGTCTACAGCCGAGTCGTGAGTCTCTAACGACTATAATAAGGCCAGAGCCGGTGCTAAGAACCATTGCAGTTAATGCGTCGATCACTTACTCAGAAATGGAAATCATATCAATATCAATTATCCCTTCATTAGAAAAAAGAGGGTAACGGTTTTTGTCACCGATCTATTCTTACTATACTATACATCTATGCGGCAGGGTATAGGATTTTGAATTTTTTCAAAATTTTCCTAAAAATGACAGAAAAAAATTATGACAAGTGAATCAAATAATTTCTTTTCTGTCAACTTCGCAAGGAAAAATTACGAAACGTGAAAAATATTACAAAGATGGAACACGACAAGAAAAAAAAAAGGAAATTTGCGAAAAGACCAATTCGCCAAGCCGACTCTGATAGAGAATGCGAATCGGATTGAGAACGAAATTTTAAATTCTAATTTCCTGTGAAAAGTTTAATCTTTTGGATTTATCTCTAAAATAAATTATAAATTCTTACATTTATCTTTAACAAAAAGCAGAGGAAAAGTAATAAAGACGTAAACCTAAATGGACACCTGAGAAGTGTGCATCCGCGCAGGGCGCGCGTCAATTCTAGTCAAATATTTAAAAAATGATCAAATTAGGAAATTAAAGACATGACCCCCACCAACCCCTGTAAGACACAATACTGGGTGTTTTCAAGGCATCGAGGAAGTGAGACGATCCCCTCTCACACATACCTCCGAGCGAGCGTTTCTTTTTTTTCACACGCTTCTCCGAAGATCTTTTACGCTTCTGCAGAAATCCGATATCTCCTTCGGCTATTAAGCCGGGGCTGTGTGTCGGAGCGAAAGGGAGAGCCCCCAAGGAAGACAGTGGTGAAAGAAGGAGTAAAAACGACCAAAGCGAGGGAAAAAAAACACACACACATACATACACGTGGAATGGTTGAAGCGAGATGCCAGCATTCGGGAAAGAATCCCAATCTCCTCACTCGAGTCTCGATGAAGTGAGAGAAGAGAACCGGAGAGAAGCGAATGACCTTCCCCCTCGTCTCGTCCTTGTTTCATTTATTTACTTATCTGCCTGAGTCCTGCGTAATTGTAATTTTTACGTCGAAAACAAAACGGGGGTAGATCTCCCATCATTAACTCCTCCCCGCCCCTCTTCCCTCATCCACAATAGGCCTGAAATCATTGTACATTAATGTCCAAGTTCCTTGAAAATATGTACTTGTAATTATATACAATTTTTTAGGTGAAAAATAAAAATATCAGAGCAAGAAACTCTCACTCGTTTCTCAAGGACAATCGGACCTGTGTTATTGTCATTTAGCTAGAGGCTGTGTCTAGACAACTGGTAATTGTATACAACAATAGACCTCGGTGTGCTTCCGAGAAAGACAAGATCACTGGCAGAAAGCTGAAGGGCTTTTGTGTACATAGGCGGTTGGAAAATGACTTACTAAACTCCTAAACTTTGGTAATATTTCTTTATACCAACATAACAATTCATACTGCGAGAAAAAAAAATTTATGTGCCAAGTACATCTACTTGGCAGAAGAAAATTTTTTTCTACGCGTGGAGTACCGATCATTCGGAAGAAAAGACGAGTCCCCTCAGCGAGTAATAAAACTCTCCTTTTTTTCAATGAAAAAATGAATGGAAATGGAAAATAAAAACAGTGAAGAGGAGTGGACTTCTGCAGACGTTTGATAAGCCGCTAGGGTATTTCACACTCGGCCAAATCTTGTATCGACGAGGGCGGTAATGTAGCGTTATTTAACTCGGTTACCGACCCCTTGCTCGCAGGACTATATGGTTTTAACTCCCTCTCTACCATTCCTCTGTTCATCGTGAAGGACTTACGAGATGGGATGAGGTATAAAAAAACGATGGGAGGGGGTGCTCGGTGTCCCGTGAAAACATTCTCGCGCGGGGGCGGTGACACGCATAAAACAGCAAACCAGCCCCCATTTTACTGAGGTATTAGGGGCTGTAAAGGGACGTGATTCGTTGCGCGATTTTAAAGATTTATAAATCAAGAGAGATGCCTTCGAAAATGAGATTAAATTTATAGTTTTTGGAGGATAGAAAGGGGAGGGTGAGAGATCATGAGCTGGCGTATACCGAGAACAAAATATAATGCGGCCAATCAAATATCTTTCCAACAAAAATTTAGAGCTATAGACAGGAAAACCTTCTCGCGGAGTATGAAATACGAAAATATAATTTACCCTTTGGATATCGGAGTTTACGCTTTTTTGAAATCGTAAATTACAAGAATTGTCGGGTAAATGACGTGATGTTACATGATTACGGATTTATTTTATTCTTTAGTAACATTGCGTTCACAGAGAAAAGCCTAAAAACAATTACGTTAACGTAATTATATTGTTGTCAAAACTCTGATAGCGATTTCAGATCTGGCCCAGTTTTCTGACAGTCCCATTGGTCAATTCCATTTAAAAATTGGTGCAACTTGAAAATGAAACGTAAAACGTTGAGGAGTCCTTCTTGGTCAAGCGTGAATGGGGAGTTTTTTCGGTGGAATTCAAGCTTCGGGGGATGGACGATCAGGCTTGCATGGGGTGTGGGGTGGATTTGACGCCGTATGACGTGCCGGCCACGTGACTGGATTACCAACCTGACAATCACTGCCCTGAACTACGCCAGACGAATGCTAATACGTGGATATTCAAATGCTGAAGAATTCGGTATGAAAGTCACTTGGCATGCGGAATGAAATATGGAGATACCGAGAAAATTTGAAAAATCGATCTCAATCCTGACCCGTTGACCAGAAAAAGTGACGTTATTGATGATGATTTTATTGATCTCGTTGAATGACGGCTTTCCAGCGTCAATAGATCTTTTATGTTAAAAGTGAATTATAGAGGAATGTCCTGAGTCATTGCAACTTTGGAATTCTCGATTCAGGTTATATCCCGTGGTCAGCATACTCACCTTGTCCCATACATCACCGCCAGTCGAGAAATGTGGGGGTGCCAATTCCAAATGGATTCAGCGTGCCTACGGGACTAGCCCCTGTGCGGAAACGCCCTCTTTTATATGCATAGTCTCATTTCCTTATCGTATATTTACGATAACGGTGGAAATTTGTGACCCTCTGCTGACTGTCTGTCCAACTTTATTGGGAGTAGACTAGGAATTTGGAGAGTGCGTGGGCACTATTATTGAATTTTTATGAATTGTTATCATTTGAACTTTACAAATTGATAAGTTAATACACAGAAAAAAAATTGCAACATTCATTAGGTTTAAAAACTGGGCCCGTATGAATTTGAAAACGTAAACGTTTGCTTTTGTTATATTTGAAGAAAAATTATAAATTTCAAATCAGTAATCTTATGGAAATAAATCATAAATAATAAATCAACATAAATAATCTTCGGAGTTCTGAATTCAAAATTTTCTCGTCCCCAAACTCACATTCGCTGTCGTGCAAAATTGTTTCAATATTATCCATAAATTTGAATGTTTTCCTATCGCTGAAATCTAATTGCTCGACTCCATTGAATTCCCAATAACTCTAAAAAAAAGAGTTCACTGAGTTCAGTATATTTTCCAATTTATTTAGTTTCGCGCATCGATACGGCATCCCACTACCAAGTGTTCAAAGTTATCGTGTTTCGTGTTCATCAGGATGATCAAAGTACACATCCGTGACCGGTTTAGATGGTACAATGTATCTCACCAGGAACATCTGCAAGTATCCACTAAACTGAAGACCTTAATACGTCCGTTTTCCACCGTAAACCTATACTTATTTATGTATTTAGTTGGAACACGTGCCCCCGCAGGCTCCGTTTTATAAGTTTCATTAATGGCGACGTGCAGTAGCGGCTCTCCATCCCAACAGCATGCGGCTCACACGTTACCCTATAACTGTATATTTCCTAACTGTTCTCCAGAGCCCTACTGCATCTGCCAGTAACCACTACCCCTCCTGACGATTGTTCTATCCTCGTATCGGTATCTATCACCTAATGATGCCGGGTGCAACTACAGTTAAGAGAAAAAAATCTCGTTCGGACGAATTTTTAAATTCCGACATTAGCTAGAAACAAATTTCTCTGGTGAATACGATTCTCGAACCACATGAGGAATGTGGTCCTATTGAGTGCATTCTTTTGTCATTTTGCCCGTGAACTTCTGCTGACGACTGGAGAAAAAATGGGCTTCGTCAATCGACAGAAATTTTTTTAAATCCCATATTATCTCCAGTCAAACAATATTTTTTGTCATAAAGAAAAAGATATTGTGAGAAAAATTGATGGAGAAAGAGAGATTTGAGAGGACTTAATTAACTTGATATATTGAAAAATTAGAAATTTTGGTTTTGGCGCTCAGTAGAAGACACTCTACTAATAATATAATACTGATAAATTATCCTAATTGTTTGCGTAGATTTTTTTTCGCTCACTGCGGAACGCACTAGCTAATGCATTATCTAAACGAATGAACGAAAGAAGAGGAAATTAAATATTTTGTTTGATCTTCCTGGGATACTTGGGCCTGCGGAGTCAGGAGACAACTACCAGACAACCTGAATGGTTACGCGGTGAGGATGAAGAGGGAAAAGGTGGCCACGTGCCCACACTGGTAGCACGCGACCAACCTAACGGTTTTGGGTGCCTCTCCTGTACTACGGGAAAGGGCATAACCACTCCTTGTGAAACACCCCTTCTCTCACCCCTTCTACTCTGGCACGGGACGACTCTTTACGATAGTTCAAAACATACGAGGATACACTGTTATTCTATTGGCTCGCATCCCCCCCCCTTGTTCTATTCTTTCGATAGTTCCTCTCCCCTCTCTACTCGCCCCTCTTTTTCTTTATACACCGCTGCTAGAGTTGCGTTTACTCTTGGGAGACAATACTTTTGCGTCATCTTTTTTCCCGGCGACGTTGTATCAATATTTTCTTACGCAAACAAAGATTGAAAATTGGGATGCAATAATAATGTTTTATTCGGTTGAAAATTTCATAGAGTAACAAAAGAAAAATATTGATATTGTTCTATTGAATTTAGAGGGGGGAAAAAATCAACAAAAATTATGAGGAAAAATTCTTACTATTTAATTATAAACAAAGTACTATTTTTTCGGCTCAACTGTAACTCTTTAAATTCATCTTTAATTATTGCAGATAAATAGACAACAATTAATATTATGAAAAATAACCATTTCATTTCTTTGAATATTCCTCCAAATACACTGACAAAAAATAATGAAAAAAAATCCTATCCTCCTAATCTGATATATTTTTCCAGCGGTGGATTTTTCGTATCGAGAAAAAAAATTAATCTGTCA
Source organism: Psyttalia concolor (assembly GCA_030522845.1). Taxonomy (NCBI): domain Eukaryota; kingdom Metazoa; phylum Arthropoda; class Insecta; order Hymenoptera; family Braconidae; genus Psyttalia; species Psyttalia concolor. The sequence continues at coordinate 17,323 of JAPYZM010000418.1, read as the reverse complement.
ACGTGATAATTCTATTGTGTTAATTATCAATTTAATTACTGTTACTATGATTATGACATTCATCGTAATTAAGTGCAATTGCCCACAAATGACTTACATAAAGAAACTCATCAATAATTACTCAGCTTCATTAGTTACAATTTCATCAATGATTTTCTCATGTTTCCTCCCTGAAAACGTGAAAAAAAATCTATTATTGACATTGGACTATTATTCATCGGAGAATACAAATTCTATTTACTTATTCCATTCCAAACAACTGGGATCTATCGACCCAAAATCCTCTTTCACCGAAAATTCAGATTTTTCCATGAATAACTGTCTATTGAATTCCCGGAGAGAGAAAAAAAAATCTGAAAACGAAATAATCGAATGATGTAAGGCCCTAATAAAATTGTAAGTCGGTTGGCAGGGCGACGAATACAAACGCTCGGTGGTATTTCCCCAGGTTCACAAACCTCCCCCATACCCCACCGCCCCCTTCCCCCTCGCCTCCCCCGTTGGGCCCCAATGTCTTTGTTGCGTTACGTAAGAGAAGCCAAGAATGGCGACGCAGGGAAGAAGCAGATGCTGCTTAAGCATTCTAACGTGTTGTGATACACGAGAAGGAGGAAAAAAAATAGAAATACCCTGTTGCTAGGGTCTAATACGATCCAGCGTCTTTGTATGGAATCTTGCGTGTGACTCAAGGAACATGTACAATAGATCTTCGCTGTCTCCAAAACAGGGATGGAGAGGAGATAAGTCGATACAACTCTTTGGGATATATTGGAAGATCGTTATGAATTGACCTTGGCGTGAGCGTTGAAAATCGAAGGGGCAGATTTGAGGGAGAGGAATGGTGAGGAAGGAGAGAGATTTTGGGGGCGGGTGCAGAGGAGTTTTCCAGCATAACTCGGCAGGGATGGTAACCGCGAAATTGGGGTTTCAGCGTGAAAATAACGATTTCTCTTTGTGGTCGATCGTTATAGCACTGCGGGTGCCGATTTTCGGTTCTTCGCGATGACTTGTAGACCTCCTTTCTGGGGTTAAATTGTTATTTGATGTAGATTATGCTGAACGGATTCTTCCTATTCGTGAAAACTTTATCTTTGCCTTGTTTTGTGAAAACGAAATTCTGTATTTCCATTGAGTGATTTTTTATTTTGAGAAACCTACTCCTACTTCTCCAGGCCATTATGCGACTACACGGCGTTGATTTCTTATTTGATTTTTATCTCGTGTTTCGGGAAATTGTTTCATATGCAACTCTGAGTTTATATCTTTGTTATATTGTATAAGTCAATTAGAAGAGGTAATTGAAAATGGATTAAAAATGATCCAAATAAGCAAATAATTGTCTGTAGCAAAAAGTAATGCCTTCATGGAAAACAATATTCAACAGGTCGATGAAAAATTCAGTGAAAATCTCAGGTGTTACTGTGATTATTTCGCCATCACCTGACACCATTTGCTCGCGTGTCTGCCCCAAGTGTCCCCATGGACACTGAAATCATCCACAGCATAGGGGTCAGGTCTTGAGGATAGTCAGGGGGGGTTTCTGTCGGCCAAACACCTCGAAATAACGTAAACGGGCCCCAGCTGTCTCCAGCCAGTCATTCCACCCCAATAGAGAAAAACTAGCTGTCCCCCTGAATGCGTGGGTGATGGATAGTTCCGCGCGTTACCGTGTCGCTCGTGCAAATGTTAAATGGAACACCAATTCCCCGATATTGCGTGATTCTCTATTACAAAACAGTGAGACCGTGGGGGTGGATTCATGAAAAATAGCCCTGATCAGTTCCACGAAGTGTCGTCCAATTCTTTTCCTTCAATTGATCCCAAACAATGGAATGAAATCACGTAAAATGGGCTACGACAAAATTTCCGTTATCGATCAATAGCGAAAAGGTGAACGAAATCCTTTGAAAAACTGTTACAAACCACTTTATCCAAAAAAAAAAAAAAAACAAAAAGAATCGAATGATGGAAAGGATCCGAGCCCTAAAATTGCCAACGTCGTTGTCGTAAATTCCAACGTCAACGGAAGAATTTTTTTTCCTTCCAGCGTCATTCATCCACAGGTAGCCCTATGAGCGACTGCGATCTTTCCCGAGAAAAAAAATGGGGAAAAAGAATGAAATGACGGTTAAACACCTTATCGGTGGTACTTTGGGGAGGTAAGTTTGCAGCCACCTGGGACAGCCTAGCCAAACTCACATAGAAAGAGAAGACATGAAGTGCACCTACATCGAGACATCTCTTTACACCTCCATGAACAATCGTTCACATTTCTTTCTTCATGAAAAAAAGGGTATAAGAGGAATAATGGGAAAAAAACGTTACTCCAGAGTGAGCCTCGAAAAACACCAGAAATCACCCCAAAATAGTCTCCCCTTTGGGTCCCACGTTCTCACGGATAAAAACTCCGATTTTCCCAAAAAAAAAAAATAGCGGATCCCCTCGTGAAAGGTGGCTGATGCAAATTTTCGAGGGAAAGGGGGCCGTTCGAGGGGTGAACCTTTCCAGTAACTGAATTTTATAGCAATTCCACCAATCCGCATGACCTCGCGGCTCTCAATCTTCCAAGGATGCATTCCTACCTGCTTCGCTGGCCGTTTTTTACTGTTCTTTTCGGAGGGGGAGAGGGCAATCGGTGGGGCAGGTAAGAAGGAAGAAAGATGGAAAATCAGAGTGGATAAAAACGGACGTTAGCCCAAGTTTATTGAAAAATAGCGTCTTCGGGGTATTTTTTTTCTATTCTCTCACATAAAGTCCCCCTCCTCCAGTCACGCCGATCTCTACCTGTCCTATACTTTTGTGTAAACGCTTCCCGGGTTTTTTTACCGGATTTTGGGAAGATGGGAAGCGATCACGGGGAGACGTAAAAGCATTTTTTCTGAGATTTTTTGTGTGAGAGTTTTTTTTTTCAGATAGATGACCTCGAGGGGCTTTTTCAATATAATCATATGCATGTGTAAATCACCCATTTATTCATCCGCACAATAATTTATATTCCCCCAACGATTCCAAGTTTTTTTCGATTTTTTAAGTTAAAAATTTTGATTTGTCATTGGTGAAGCGTCGCACTATAATCTTCCTCGCTAAAAATGGATTTCAGTTGTGGCGAAGCTAAGTAATTACATTTTGAAAACCGTTACACGTCTGCAATCGGCACGAGAAGTAATCCAATCAAAAAAAAAAAAAAACGTTTGTTAAGTCAGTTCTGAACGATTATGGGAGGGTCTCATTACAATTTACAAAAAAAAAATCATGCACCCGCGAGGTGGGGATAAACGCCAAAACCTACAGAAAGCGTCAAAGGGGTGTGCGAGGGAGGCTATCATAAGGTACGATGATGAATGTACGAAGGGTTGTTTGGAGTTAAACGGGGAGAGGTGGGGCAATTCGCTCTAGTAAAAGGGTATTACATTCGGCCAATCAGCGCGGAGGCTCTTTGATGATGCTCCAATGGTGCTCGCATACAGCTCAGCAGTGGTGGGGAGAGCTCTGGCACCCTTGGGCCCACTAGTCGCTGGCTCGGAGGTTTTTGTTGCGTCACTGGGGTTCATTCAGTGGAAATACTCCGGCGGAGAGTGAGGCCGCAAGTGGACCGGAAAATATTCATCTCATTTGATTAAAAAATTCATTCAAGACTTTCTATAATATTCACTCGTGTCACTAATGAATTAATACTTAATTAAATCGTTGTATTAAAATCCACCGAATCAATATTCCGCGAAAAAGTGAAAAAAAAAAAAAATGTAGAATTGCATTTTTCAAAGTGCTTATTACAGAGAATATTGTGGTGATAGATTAATTGAAAATCGCCGTGCTGGCTCTCGAGAAACATATACATGTGACGAAGGCGAAAAGTGAGCGGTCGGTGTGCAGTGACATAAACATGGTCTTCATAGAAGACCCGAGGATGATTTTCGCGGATATGCGCCTACATGCCACCAGCACACCCACCAGCACTCCGACACGTTATCACCCCAATAAATATCGGGCGCAGAACAATAATAATTGTATGATCAAAATCCCACCAGTTCCATCGAACTCATCATTTTATAGCCCGAAAAAAAAAATAAGTTGTATCATTATCTTGTGCTCCAGATGCTGATTTACATGGAGATGTCGATGGTGCTGAGCTCAGTGGAGATGACCGAAGTATCGCCAGCGATGTCCAAGATGGCAATGAAGCCATTTTGGATCACGACTCCATGGACTCGGAGCGAGGAGCCCTCAACCTGGTGAGTTGACTTGAACAAATAATTCTGTAGCGAAGTGGTCCCGTACATTCACACATGTTTCGTTAAAATCCCCTAGTCCCAGAGACTTTATCAACGATTTCCCACTCTTCACCACTTCCCTACCGAATTCTAAACATTTGACTTCACTACCGCATTCATTCTCCAGGTTACCGATGTTTCACAGCGGAATAGCAGCAGTGGAACCAGCGGCAGTGCCTCCTCGCCCAGCTCCGGAGTCAGTAGTCAGTTGACGGGAAGTCATGCCGGCAACACAAGTAACTCCCAGGCGGCATTAGCAGCTCAACTAGTCGGCCAACAGCTCCTGATGCATGGCTCGCTAGGTGCCCTGAGCTCCCAAGAGATTCAGGCCCTGGCGTCGACCCTCCAACAGCAACAGCAATCCCTTCAACAGCATCTCCAGCAAATAGCAATGTTCCAACAGGCGAATCCAGCGGCCGGTCAACTTCCTGCGCAGGCGCAGTTCTTCCTCCAAAATCAGGTACGTCCGATCTTCACGGCAAACCAGCAGCTCTTGAAATACTCTTCCTCTCCGGATACACTCAAAGAGATTAAGTCACAAGGAAAGGGAGAGGCCGAGTGTCGCGCGTCAAAGAGTCTTATCTGATCCAAAGATCCTAGATTACTTCACAGAGGAATTCTCCAAACGACTCACTCTGATTGCCATTGAAATCTCTTCACTCAACTCCAATATCTCCTCATTGTTATCTAAAAAAATAACAATTATATTGAGACGGGATAAAGAAACCCCTATTAAACTGAGACTTCATTGAGAATGTCTCCCTCTGTCCTATTGAAAACCCACAGTGTACATTGGATTTTCAAGCGAGAACCACCTTGCCGCAGAATTCTCTTTGTTACCTCACACGTGGCAGCGATAAAAAGATGTATATATTTTTCCTTATAAACCCTTCACCCATTATAATCAATCCCCGATTGCATAAAGCGACACACGACCTTCTCAAGCTGTAAAAAAAAAACCGAGAATAGGGTTTAGTACAACCTGCACAACCCCAAGCACGCGAACGAAAAAAAAGAAAGGGATATGTGAGTAATCCTTGCTATGGGGCGTCTTCCGAAACAGATACTTAATTCCTCCATTCGGCTCACCCCTTTTGCCTCTAGTGGAATTTTTACCTGTCCACGTGACCCTCTTCGACACGCGCAAACGATTTCATCCACATTATCCGTACGTCATCGTGTAAATGTTATCGTATATTAAGAATAACTCTTGCAGGGGCTGTTGCAGAGCGGTGGCTACGCCCAGAGACCGAGTCATCCGCGCTCACAGTCCATGCAGGTATAATTAATCCTGCCCGAAATGCATTAGTTATTATGTTGGATTTTTTTTTTGAGGCAGTTTGAAGATGTTTGGGCAATGTAGTTGAAATTAGTTATGCATAGACTGAAAGTTTCTAGTTTTCAGTCGACTTTGGCGAATTCTAAAACTCGGTCGTACTATAATTTAGGGAGAAGAGAACGCGAGGTGTGAGAAATGGTTTCACTTTCTGAAAATTTTTACCAATGTTTCGCCATTGTTTCGACGAGCTTTTAATAGACCTTCTGTCGCCAGTCTCTTGGGAGACATCCTCGGCCCAGCTATTCATGACACCCCTAAGACCAAATGATCCTTAGACTTGATTGACCGATTTTATTCCTGACTATATTATGAGGAATAATAGAAATTCGAATGAATCGAGTTAATTAGTTCGATTTATTAATATGATTTTGTTACTCATGACATCGATTTTAAAATCAAGTGTTTATTGATATAAGTTTCTATACTGCCTAAACATTCTTAAGACCGGGTAGTCCTTCGAATTTTGCTTCGGTTGGCTGATTTCTTTGACTCATGAATGCGTTTTTGTAATGCCTTAGGTGCAGCAGGCGGTGGCGCAGGCAACTCAGCAACTCCAGGCTCTCCAGAAGCAGCAGGCACTGCAGGGTGGTGGTGGTGGTCTTGTGGGACGAAACGTGGCTCAGCAGAGATCGCCACCCCCTCCTGGCACTCCGCCGGCGGTGAAACCGCCGACGGCAAGGCTGGAGCCTTCGCCGGAGGAAACTACAGATCTTGAGGAATTGGAGCAGTTCGCCAAGACGTTCAAACAGAGACGTATCAAACTCGGCTTTACCCAGGGTGATGTGGGCTTGGCTATGGGAAAATTATACGGAAATGACTTCTCGCAGACGACCATTTCCAGGTAGGCATTAATTGACAGGACGGAAATAAAAAATGATCTCAGCAAGCCAATGAAATTAGTCGTATTTAAACTAACTTTTATATCATCGTTAATATTTTAAATGATGTAATGGAGATTTGATTAGTCTAAACTAAAGCTTCTCAATAGAATGATTTTTAAAAAGTAAATTTTTGTATGAAAAAAAGAAGCGATGGTGGAGAGAGAATTTACGATGGCCGGAAATTGTTGCAGGTTCGAAGCACTCAATCTGTCGTTCAAAAATATGTGTAAATTGAAGCCCCTTCTGCAAAAATGGCTTGAGGACGCTGACAATTCTCTGAACAATCCCAACTCACTCACGAATCCATTGACAACCCCGGAAGCCATTGGAAGACGGCGAAAAAAGCGCACCTCAATAGAGACCAGTGTTCGTGTTGCACTTGAAAAAGCATTCATGCAGAATCCAAAGCCAACGTCCGAGGAAATTACGATACTTGCTGATAGTCTGGCGATGGAGAAAGAAGTTGTGAGAGTGTGGTTTTGCAATAGGTACATATATCATCATTATTTTTACTCAATCTTAGAATTTTGTTAAAGCGTAGATTGGTCCCATTCAAACTTCATTTCTTCTTTGATTTCAATAGAATTCAAAATGTTTTGTAAGGATCAACGAAACTATGAATTTTCATTTTCCACTAATTGCGAAAATACTAAATACCCCTTTGATTTCTTCAACAGGCGACAAAAAGAGAAGCGAATCAATCCACCAACAGCAGCGATGGGCAGTCCGACAATGGCCTCCCCAGCGCCCTCAGTATTTGCAACCCTCGCGAGTTCAATGTCGGGGAGTCCCCTAGCTTTAACAACTCACTCATCAGGCATGGGTCACTCCCACTCTCATCCAACCCCCCTCGGTTCACCGATTCCCCTGGCCCTAGTAGCCTCAGCCGGCAGTAACTATCACGCTTTAAACAGCAAGTCTCACGAGTGACATCAACCCGTCACCCAGCATGACAATGCTGCACTCTACCATCATCACCGCTCGCAGTCCCAACTGCCCCATCAATTTCATAATCAGCATCAGCGACGCTTGTGCAATCTCCCCGAATTTTATCACTAGTCGGGATTCAGCTACTCCACCGAATTTTGTGATTCTTCAGTATCAAATATAACTATGACTACTCAATTATCGTTCATTGATACTGCTAAATGAGCCTGAGATACTGGTGATTGACACGAACTGGCTGAGAAATGAGGAAAAATGCGTGAGTTGTAAAATCTCTCAGAGAGACTCGACGATTCAATGCAATTGATCACAATTGATCGTCTAATTAAAAAAAAAATATATATATATATATCAGATAATGAGCAAACTCGTGATGATTGGTGTGCATGTGCTGGAGAGCATGGGAATTCTCCTTTCTGTTTCACAACGAAAAAATAACGATCAAATGTACATAACTAGACAAAGAGTTATAGTTAATTATTACTGTTGTTTGGATTGAATGAAAGATAAATCCAAAGATCCTCGAACACTTGAGGGAAACATTTGGTTCAAGGAACAAACTATTATTTAGGGCACCTATTGATACATCTGTATCGAAGAATGAGGAAGTATTGAGTGTGAGTAATGTACGTTCGTTCATCGATTAATCTCGTCGATTGGAAACAAAAACAAATTCATATGTAATATTTCTATTTATGATTATTTATTCACAATCTATTAATTAGTAGTTATTTCTGGGAGAATGCATTCAGTGATATTTGTATTGCTAAATATATTCTCTTGAGAATTATCGATTGAGTACCACCGATTCAATCACGAGATTCATCAGAGACGTATGACGGTACGAAGTATTATAGGATAACCCATTTTTGTAATTCGGGTGTTAATAGGGTGCTTTAGTGAAAAGAGGATTAATTATCCTCGCAATACGCTCCCAGGGACGTTATTGTATCTATAAATAAATGTATATAATTATAGGAATTATATCGTAAAGTATTAAGCGTGTACCGACTGTTCAGCTCTATATAAATATAGATATGCATATTCACGATATAAATATATAAATAAATGTATTGTAAATAGTCTGGTAATTTTAACTTGATCATGGAATATCGAACAAATCCAGTCGGGGTGTATTCATCGATGACAATGTTGTTTTTTTTTTTCATTAATAATTATTGATAATTCAATTTGACCATTGTTTTTTTAGGTATTGTACTGGGCCTTTCTACAAATGTTGCATTTTTTTATCATCTTTTCATTTGAATTATTAGTAGCAATTTTCAGTTCAATTCTTCCGTCATTTTGGTGACATTGTATTTTATATGGAATTTCAGATTCGTGGACCAAGTGTAGTTAAATGTTTTTTCGAGAATTGACTATCGTGTTTTCAGGGAAACAGGTGATTTTTTTTTGTAAAAGTTTTAACAATCATTTTTTGCATAACTCGACGATTTATGATTTGATTGAAACACGATGACGGCATATGAAATTACATTCCAGTAGGTTTAATGCATAATATACCCCCCACTCCTCTCCTCCTCTTGCGTATTTGTCGCGGCATAATTCAGAAACTCGTTGATGCACTGTGAAATCAATTGATGATTTTGCGCCTACGATAGATTATGTTATTTTCCATTATATTTTAACCTGCATTGTCTTTAAATAAAATGCATACAGACATTTGAATTATCAGTTGATTTTTTTTCGTCACTTGTCTACAGTTTTCTTTTGGTTTAAGAGGCACTGGGGGCTGAGAGAAATTTCAGTTTTTTATAGCTTTATGAGGACATTTTGTTAATTGTTTCGATTTCAGAGGGAAATTTTGACAGAGTATTCAGTAAATAATAAAAAAAAATCTGTTCATAATTTTATAAATTGAATGAGTGATTCCTCGGGTTAAATATGATGACTGTAAAGTAATTATTGATATTCTGTCAATTTTTTTGATAATTTCAGGTTGAAATTTGGAGAACTGTTCTCCCAAAATCCATTTTATTCGATAGAAAAATGTGCCGTTGCCACCGTCCTATCTCCTCTTGTATATAAAAATAGTAATCCTAGATGACGAGTAATCGAGAAGAATTAATGCTCGAAGACATGTACCAAATTCTAGTTGTCCAGATAAATAAAAATCGTTCATCTCTCACTACATAATAGGCCATACTCAACGAACATGATTATCGTATCATTTTGAATGACTAGAGACTTTTTAAAAAGATTTTAAAAACGATAATGAGATGTTCTGCATTCCAGGCAATTTCCATGGATGACTATTAATGATAAGTGAAAAATATTAACACTCGCATACGAATTTGAATTGTTAAATCGTAAAGAAGCATTGAAATCTTGGACTGAATATTTACAATAAATTTAAAAAAAAATCAATGTGTTATATATTCTAGATTTATGTGTGGATGATTGTCTCATGAGAGAATACCAGTCCACGAGGGTCTAATGAATTAAGACAAAATGCACGGTTTAAAGTTCCTAACAAGTCGTGAAATCAACATTACGAAAGAAAAAAATATAATGTTTTAATATTTTGTACTTAACAAGTGTAATAATGCATCGATGAGTAACATTATTAATCGTAAATAGGCGGTATTGCAGGAATAATCGAGGGAAAATTCAACTCGATGAAAAATTATCGGACAGAATTTTTTTTCGGTAAATTTAAAAGGAAATTGTGGGAGAAATAACATGATTATTATCTAGGAGGTAACAAGCGTCGAGGATGTATAAATAAAATCATATCAATCGTACATAGTTAATGTTAAAACTATTAGGTACACTATGATTAAAAAATAGTTATCATATATCATCATATGATTAGTGAAAGAAAATACTGTAATTATATAATAAATTGCGTCATAGATATGAATTCATTTTCAATTTTTGTTTATTCGCATTTCCTGACCTTCATTTTTCCTTTCCTTTCACGTAATTCGTGACAATTACTTGATTGAAAATTAATGTTTATAAAAAAAAAACTGATCATAAAATTATTGAAATATTACGAGAGCCAAATATCGAAAAAAACTAATTTTCTTCGATCTCTGTTTTTAAATAATTTCAACGTAAATTATGTTTAAGAAGTTGTCACTTTCGCTTCTTGAAGAGTATTTTATACTTATAGATAAAACAGTCAGAATTACATTGCGGTTACATAAGCATAAACTACGCTGAAAATCGTCACACATTACATTTGAAGTCAGGCATAGACAAGGTCCAGATAGCAAAGGTAGCGAAGTCCAGGTGACATGAAACCATGATTTGCGATTTAACATTCGCAAAATTACAACCATTTTTTACGTAATTAACGCTTATTCATTCGCAATGAGCAAAGAATTTAAAAAAAGTAATTGCAAGCCTGCAAAATATTATTGTTCACCGAGAATTACGTCTAATCATAAAATACTTCCCCAGTCCGATCGTTCAGGTGTAGTTTGTGGCGATTCTGAGCATAATCTCTAATTTAGCACCTGGAAATTACTTTTATCAAAAAGTAATTTACGTTTAAATTTTTCTAATAGTAGTGGAGGACGGGGGATTAGTGATTTTTGTATTATCAGTGATTTCGAAGTGATTTAAAATTATTATTCGCCGAGTTGATACTGTACCAGAGATTGGTAAATTACATGGAATATTATAACATATTATCGGTAAATTATCAGGCCATATGTTGAATCGTTACCGTTTTATCATCAGTCGATCAGTGGGGATAATGCAAGGATCTACAGTATCGGCGCGACTGACGCAGTATAAGAAAACCCTTGACTTGCCACTGCTATATATCATAAACTGTCGATCTCCAGTATTGAATACGTCACGTGTTCTAATTTTACAAGATTGAAAATTATTTTTTGTTGCAAATTTCGTTGCTTCAAAAATAAAATTTTATTAAAAAAAAATTGAATACGGATGCTTGTCGATGAGCGAACAAGATAAAATGTCAAAATACACAAGTAAATTTCTTTCAACATCCCTAAAAACAGACGAAAGAAAAAAATACGCGCATGTTAGTCCATCGATAATAAGTGAATGTGCCAGACATTAATATCAACTATCGACAACTTATCCCAAGTCACCCCTGAATAACCGGGCTCCCCTCAGCCCGTAATTTCCGGAAGTGACGACAGAGTCCCCAAGAAATTTGATCGAGTCCCGCAATCAACCCACCCAATAAAATTTTCCATCCCATTAAAGAATAATTACAGCTCATCATCCCCATCCAATATCAATCCAGTGAGGCTCAAATAATCACTTTAATCTCTCTATTGTCGGCACTTTTTCAGCTACCCGTCACTACGAAGAAAAAAAAACAATTCCCGCCGCCATCTCTACTTTTCCATTATCAAAATGTCAATAAATCCCCCGAACATTAACTCTTCTACATCAATACACGCCGCAATATTTCAAACCCCGCAACTCAGCCAGTAATTCCATTTTCTTCGAAATGAGAAAATGTCCGACGATATATGAGTCAACCACCGAACCACAAAGAATGTCCTCTGCAGGATCAGCGGCAATCTTGAAATATGTAGGTGATAACTCCACTCCCCTTGCCACTACCCCGGTTGCCGTGCACATTATCACCTGGACATTAATGTGACAAGCACAATTTAATTTTTAATGAAAATTCTTGTTACCGAACATACTAATCCCCCACGATTAAACTTGTAACATCGGCGTAATGTGGAGTTCCAAGGATATCCCGTAGGTGGAATGGCTCAGTTGACTGAGGGAAGCGCCTGTGGCATCTGCGGCGCGGTCTGACTACCAGTGCGCTCAATCTACTCAGCCGAGTGTATGCCTCAGTCAGCGGTTGGACTCCGCGTGTGCGCGACGTTAATCCATTTATATTTCGCGAGCTCGCCGATGCTCGTAAACGCGAATCTCGGAGTATGTGACGATTACACACGTGCGTGAGACATTCCAATGTTTCGATAAAAATAAACACACGTAATATTTCGAATTGAGTGGATGATTCGGATGATCGGGCGAGAATTCCAACAGTTAAATTTACTGTTCGGGTTTTTTTTTTAATTTCTCGGCATTTCATTGGAGATAAATGTGAACCATTTGTTTGATAATTTCATGGAAATGATCATTGCATTTATACCGGAGCTGTTCAGTTCTATGTGACCATTACAAAGTGTAATTCGAATGCTCATCTCATCCTCGAGAGGATAGTTGCACAGTTGAACGACAAATTTGCCGGAGGGAGGAACGATCGTGGACCCGATGTACAGAGGTGATAAAAATATACCGGTGGAAAATCCTCGGCTTTGAGCCAAGTGGATGAGAGCATGAATATAGGGTCAGTTGATAAGATAATTCAAATGAGATTTGAACTACTGTTTTAAATCATCGGTTAGAGTGAAGTGTTCCCAATTGTTATTCCAAGAATAAATCAACGGAGAAGTGTGGAAATATCGGCTGCACTTTCGAATAAGGAGACTCATTCCAAATTTTACATTTGAGCTTTCTTGTTAGAGAATTTGACCTGTCAATTTTTGGAGAATAGGGAGCGTTTAACGGCTGTGTCTGTGAAAACGCTTGAAAATTTGTTTCGCAGACCTTCACCAGGAATATTCATCTTCCGAGCGTATTTAAAAGACATTTTTTTTGTTTTTTTTTTTTCCCAAACGGAGATAACTTATTTCGCTCCAAATGGATCCACTCAATTTTCATCGCGTGTCTGTTGAGTAATAGTTCGTCTAAACGATTGTTGTTTTTTTAAAACAAAACAATTTTTTCTAAAAAATAGCAGGGGAAGAAAAAGTAGAATAGCATGAGGAATAATGAGGCTTATTATCAAAACTTTGTTACGAATGCAATTTAAAAAAAATTAACTATAATGGGGGGGAAAAGTTTGGAGCGTCCATGGCATTGGGGCGCGAGTGAACGCTGTTATCCTTTGATAATGTTTACTCATATCCTTTTGTATTTTGGTTGAACGCAGGAAACAATTAATGTCATAAGCAGATGGAATACAATTAGCTCTTCACCTGAATACCAAATCAACTAAAAAGATTGTTAAAATGGACGATTATATTGCTTCCACTCTAGACAGTTTGCTCACATGATTTTTTGACTGTTAAACCTACGGAAAAATATTCTCAATTGTTATTGCAAGAAGACATCAAGGGAGAAATGTGGAAGTATCAATGTACTGGCGTTCAATTCCATATTAAAAGTTTGATATTCTTTGGTGATGAGTTTGACCTGTCAATCTTTATAAATGAGAAGCCTTTGATGGTCCCGTCTTTGTGAGGCCGTGAAAATTCCTGTTTGGAAGACCTGGAACGTGAACATGCATATTCAGGATATATTTACAACCGAGATTTTTTCCAGGCTCTGATAACTCATCTCACTAGCGATAGAATCTATCCACGCGGAGAGAAAAATTTAAAGAAAAATTACGGAACAATTCTCGTAATCTACTGGCGTCAATACTTTTCAACTAAACTCTATGAAAATTGAAGAGAATAAATTGGTAAGCTTCGGTAAATTTTCCAGTCTGTCACCGAAAAAATACGAGAAAGTCACGTACCTTTTCTGGAAGTTGTCAAAACTAACAGAAAATTCTAGAATTATTATCTACCAGAACATTAGAATTGTTGGATGTTTAAGAATTTTTCCGGAACGCTCCAGAAAAATTAAAGAACATGTTGAAGGTCCTTCTCACCATCACTCATGGCTACATAAGGGGTCGGACGGCTGACGTGACGATTGACACGTTTTATAGAATTTTACTTCGCCCCCAGAATGCGTTTCGGAAAGTAATTGTTAGGTCTTTTTGCTGGTAATTTTTTCTGAATATCTCTCTACGTGCAGTTTTCACTAGGTGCCTTCGTTCAACAATAGTTCGACCAAACAAATACTTCTGTTTTAAGTGGAGGAATTGTCGTGGAGGAATAGCGTGGAAAGGAAGAAAACAGACTGAGGAAAAATGTGATTTAGTGCCAGGAGGTTGTCACAACTCCAATGAAAAAAGAATTAGCTATAAATTTGAAGAAGGTTTGGTGCATTTGTTTCATTGGGCCACGGCTGGAGGCCATTACCTTTTGAAAAACCTGACTACTATCCGTTATTATTCTCGTATAACATCGGAAAAAAAATGAATGTCGCAGGCAGAAGTAATAAAACGAGCTCCATACATCACTTTCCACATAAAATTAGGAGTAGATCGTTAAAATTGACAAAGCAGGCATTCAAAAACCTCTTGCTCATATGATCTTTTCCTCAAAAAAGAATTCTCGATTGTCATTTTAGAAATAAATCAACAGCGAATTGTGAAAATATTGATTCCCGTGGGGGCCGATTTCTAATTTAAAAGTTAATCTCCATCGTCAACGAATTTCACCTGTCAATCTTTATAATAAAAAAATTGCCAGACAAGTGGGTCTTTCTGAGGGTGCGAGAATCGTTGTTTTGAAGACCTGGAACGTGAACGCGTATATTCAGGACATATTTAAGAATGAATTTCTTTTTTCGATTCTCCTTTTCGAGCTTCGATAACTCATCTCGTTCGTGAAAGGGCCCATTCAGTTTTCATCACGCGTTTCTTCACCAACAGTTCGGCTAAACGGGTACTTATGTTTTAATTAGAGGGATCGCCTGTAGAAAATAGGCGGGTAGAGAATGGAATAGAATGAGGAAAAATGTGGTTTAGTGCCAGGAGGTTGTCACAACTCCAGTGGAAATAAAATTAATTGTAAATTTGGAGACGATTTAGAGCGTTTACTCCATTGGGCTCCATGTGGAGTCTATTATCCTTTGAAAAATCCTCATATCGGTTATGATTTTCGTATAAATCGAAGAAAATAATGACCCATGCAGAAATAATACAATAAATCCTACGAATAGTGTCAAAGTCAAATTAGAGGTTCGTTAAAATCAACGTTTAAAGATTAAAAAAGTTTTACTCATACGATTATTTAGTAGAACAAATTAATTAAGCCTCGATGATAATTAACTAATAATCTCAAATGCTCAAGAAAACTCCCAATTGCCATTGCAGGACAAAAGCTATAAAATATAGATCCCACAGAGGACCAATTTCTAATTTTCAATTTAATCTACGTTGTGAACGAATTTGACCTGTCAATCTCTGTAAAATGAAAATCGTTAGACAAGCGGGTCTTTGTGAGAGCGTGAAAATTGCTGTTTTGAAGGCCTGCTACGTGAACATACATATTCAGGACATATTTAAAAGCAAAATTTTTTTTAGATTTTTATCTCCGAGCCCCGATAACTCATCTCGCTCATGAAAAGATCCATTCAGTTTTCACCGCGCGTTTGTTCAACAACAGTTCGGCTAAACGAGTAATTGTGTTTTAGACAAATGGATTGCCTCAAAAAAAATAGCAGGGACAAAAGAATGGAATAGAATGAGGAAAAATGTGTTTTTCCGCCACGCGGTCGTCACAATTCGGCAATGCAAAAAGAATTGGCCAGATATCTGTGGAAAGTTAGGAGTGATGTCCATCACTGTTGAAAAAATAAACTGTCATGGACGGTTTGGCACTAATTTTCAGAACAGGGATTCTGAATTTCAATTACGGTGGAAGAAACATGAAATTTTAGGTTCCACAGAAAATTCAGGGAAATTCCAGAATTGTGGGCAGTATAAAGACGAAATTCCTCAAACTTCTGTTCTTAAATTCCTGGAGAAGTAAGAGTATTCAGTACACTGAATATTGCACTAGTTACACTACTTAGTTACACTAAATATCTGGTAAAGTCTGAATTTTCCTGAATTTTTTCCCTAAATTTCATGAATACCTGCGACCGAATTTCCTGGATTTTCGTTAATTCTCAGGCACCAATTGATTTTCCATTGAAATTATGAATTTTTAGTGACAATTTTTTTACAAAGTGTTATATTTTGCAAAAAATTATCTCTTATGCGTTATTATTCTCATATAACATAAGAACAAATTAATATCCTAGGCAGAAGTAATAAAATGAGCCCCGAAGAACGCCAGTGTTTCATCGATTTTCAATTTATCTCCCATGGCTTAATACCCCCCGGTGCTGCGGCAAAGGAGGCTATGCATTCCAAATGCGCGCAATATACATATCGCTGGATCTCCTGTTTACGTCTAATACCCGACTAATGATCTCTACTTCTTATGCGATGCAAAAATGATCATTCTGACATTGCGTTGCTCCCCTATTCCGGAATTCCTCTGATATAATATTGAGAGGAAGTTTGCAACCTCATTAAAAAAATATTCAAATACTGAGAAAAAAAATAGTTTTTCGATTATGTGTTGCAGTAGACTAGATTAATTTTAAGGCAGTTAACTAGTTTAATCATGGGAAATTCAAGATCTTATGAAAATTAGATTTAGTCTTTCAACAGCAGAAATATTTCATGATTAATTCGCTCACTCCACATTTACAACTGTTCACTCTGAATTCTAGTCTACAACCATCTCAGCAACTTCGGCTCATGTCTAAATATGAAAAGTTTCACATTCTTGATGAAGCTGAAACTAGTGAAAGATTCACAAATAGAGAGTTTGATTTAGATGTGTCTAGGGATGTACAAATATTTTCAAGCATTCCGCAAATTTCAGCTCTGAATAAATTGAAAAATCAATGAAAATTAGAGGGTGTCGATTCGAGCTTTATTACAGACTTCAGCAGTGAGGAGAACAAAAAATTGCAATTCTAATAATGAGGCCAATTCGAAAGACGCCGTTTAAAATGGGTGGCGGACAAAAAATCCCCGGAAAAAAAATCCCGGAAAATAATCCTGGAAAAAAAAATCCCCGGAAAAATAATCCCCGGATTTCTTAGACGACTCCGATTTTTGGATCGGATTCTCAGGCGGTCCCTTGTTACCCTTGTGATAACGCATAGGCGGCCCC
>JAPYZM010000416.1:0-12489 GCA_030522845.1 Psyttalia concolor | reverse complement strand
CGAGTGCGATCGACGCCTCCCAATTTCCGCTGTTTATTCAGCAGTTGTGGAAGATTTGTAGAGAATTCTCCGCTGATATAAATCATTTTAAATATTAAAAAGGAGGTACTCACTTCTGTCGATTACAATCAGTTGGAGCTCAGTTGAAGGTCAACGCGATCGATGATTTTGCAGAATTTTCCCCAGTTATTCATCTGGAATTATTAATCCAAGACGTATTAAAAAATTGAATGAAAAATCTCGAGAGAATTCTATTGGATTTCAATTGCGAGTTTACTAGAATTTCCTACGATTTTTTATTAATTTGATTATTTATTTTCATTTGTTTGTTGAACCCGAGGGGTCCCAACTGACCTTCGCCCAATTTTCTATTGATTTCCTCAATTATTAATTTGTTTTCTCGTATCAACATCTCCAAAACAATTCCTTCATCCAAATGAGAATATTTTCAATGATAAATAATTGAGAAATCAGACGTCATTCACCGATTTTTCCATGATTAATATAATAACATTCTTTTATTCCCCTGGATTGACAATGAAGTTGAGTTTATCTAACTTTATTTGTTTACTCAGTAAACATTGAAGATTAAAGAAAATCCGTGGTTAAATCCTTCCCCAGAGAACGATATTATCATGGCAAAATGAAGATACGATTGATAAGAACTTGGAACTAGTCACACTGGCATAGAAAAATCATGACATTTGTGTGTAATGATTATTTTTGCTCTCCCAATTGTCATTATTTCTGTCATTGTTTGTGAGCTATACTTACGGAAGGAGAATGTGTCGTTCGTCTCTGGTGATGATTATTGATCCAGACGTCTCGTGCAAACGTACATGTCATTCAATCACTCCACATTTTTATTAACAATTACAAAGACACTAAAACTCCGTTGTTTCCTGTTAATAACTGGTTCACTGCATGATTCACGTGTCCATCAGTGATCAGCTGCTCGCGGCCACTCACAAGCCTAAGACTAAGACTGTCGCGGAATAACATGAGAACTGGACTGATAATTCGCGGCCAGTGGACTCATGAGAACGAGCCAGGATTTTTAATTTACATCCTATTTTTATCTGAGCAAATGCAATTAGAGATTGTGGATGAGTTCAGAAGTTTTCTGGCTTTAAATTATTGGAGATATCTACTGGGAGTTATTGAGAATGGGAGAGGTAAATAATTAGACTGACAGAGTTTAATGATATTAATTTCTTTTCATTCTTTCATAATCCCAGCTGATCTGTAAAGAAAATGATTAATAAATTTTTGAAGGAGTAATTGGAAACATCTGGAGGATTTCAGAGTTATACTGACGGCGCTCTCACTTTTTTTGGGCCTTGTAGGGGTCGGGGACTCGTCGAAAGACAGCGAGAAATTTGTCACCCTTGTTTCTGGTCACCTTTTGCCCCTCCTCCGTGCTCTCGTAGAGCTTCGGGACAATCGGATCTGCACTCTGTGGAGTTTATTATTAAATTGTCTCTTCTGCTGACGTTTTTTTTAATACACACTTTTACATGAACATAAAATGACCAATGAACTCACCAATTCCTCATCCGAAATCCTCTCAAACAGAGGATGCTCAACGAAATGGTGAACCATCCAGTCGTACAGATCCTTCACATCGGTCACGGTATAAACGAGTGCCTATGAACGAAAAAACTCTGATATTAATCCCAAAATTAGAGATTTTAAGCAACAAATTGACTCACTTGTTCAGCTAATACGTAAGCGTACTCGGCGAGGAGAGTTTTATTAATAATCCGCCATTTGTGTTTTGCTTTCTTGAAGTGTGGATCTGGGTAAAGGAAGAATATCTTCTTCAGCTGGATTGAAGCGAGTGTGAAAATTAAATATAATTCCTCAATCGTAAGTAATCGCAGGAAATAATTTATCGGTGGCTCACCTGGCCTTTCCTGAAGTAGTTGGGCAAGTACTTCATCGCATTCGTCCTCAAGCAACCGATATTTGTGTACTCCCCAGGATATTGGGATCTCAGGGCTGCTATCCGATCCATTACGTAATCCGATACTTTTAATCTAATTTCCATCCCCAGTATCAGAGTTTTTGGGAACATTTGAGATAACGTCACTGTAAATATTGAGTTTATTTATTAATAAAAACTCCAGTAAAGCTCGAGAGGAACTGTTCTAATTTTTAATGAGCCCATGATATACCGAGCAATCCACCGTAGCCACAGCCGACGTCAGCGAACTCCACTTGTCTCGGGGAGACCGACGTGCCATCACTAGCTGATTTATCCTCGCTGTCGAGAGGATATAGCGTACTCCAGTCGGCCAATTCTGGTTTAATTGGGCTGTACAGCAGAGGAGGACATTATTGAGTTGGAGAGACAGTGGGAACCGAGATGAAAGGATATTTCAACTGCCCCAAATGAAAATTTCAATCTCCTCTAGTGATGATAATCTTGATTGATGTACTTACTAGTCGATGCAATGATCTGCTATTGGGTTCGCATGTGCTCGCTGTCGATAGTATTTCTTCTGGGGCAAAGCCAGTACCTTGGCCTCAGCCATAACTCGATTTTTATATTTTTCTTCGCACAAATAACAATTGGAAAATAATCCCGTACTCAACACACATTTATTTATCTCCTCTGCATGCCGTGGAGATGTTGAGGCTTCTGGATATCAACATAACCTCAAACTTCAGAGGTAACCAGGCGCCTCGAGCTCCTCTTTCACTTCATAAAATCGTCAAATAATAGTTCAATAAAAATATTGAGCTTCTTCTGCACAACAAGTCAATAATTTGTGGGTTTCTTACGGATAAATATTTTTTTTAACAAATTACCAATCGTCGACAGCGGGGCGACCCAGACGATAAAGCCCCCACGAGTCCGTGGTTGACGATATCTCCGCCGGCGGAGCCACCGCAAAGTGTGGGAGATTTTCGAAATAACAAATCTTTGTAAGCAGTCACTAAACACTTTTAATATTTATCAGTTTCGCACAATGTCTTGGAATACTATTTCGAAGGTTACACAGGATATATTTTGCTTCCGTTCCGCACTGAATTTTAGCCAAATTGGAAGTGGTCTTCTATAAAAATCTAAATCTTACTCTAGCTTCTATTTCTACAAGGCTCAACCCTCTGGTGAAGGAAGAGGGTAGGAAGGTACCAATCAGAGGTACGTTTTAGGTTTTTCATCGGTCGGTGGGGCAGACTTACTTAGGCTCGTTGAAGGGAGGAGGAAGGGTATCTTGGATGGAAGCGTTTGGACTATAAACACTGGAGAAAAGTGAAGGTCTAGGTACTTCCCCAGCCACATGAGTTCTTGAGAGTTCAATTCTTAAGACAATTCTTAAGATTTTACGGGTTTTTGCAGGGGATTATTTTTATGGGTTTTGGAAACTTGGAATTTGTTTGTTTGTTCAACACGTGATCAACCATGTTTACTCAGACTGTTTCGCTTCGGGTTCTGGGAGATATCAGTTAAATTATCTTGTATGGGGAAGACATTTGACATACTAGGAATTTAGGAGTTGGAGAATTTTAATCTTGGCTAGTGACCTATGTAACATTCCGCAGTCCCCCGATAACTTACCGACAGCTGAACCCAACCCAATCCACCCCCACTAGTGCTCACCCGCGGATGCCAGTTCGATTTGAACCTCTGCCCTGGTCCCCAGAGGCTAGAGCCCAGTGCAGCCCAGGGGGAACTCAGGTGGACGCCGACTCCTGCGTCGCAGTGGTACCGCCACACTGTAATAAAAAAAACTCACCCCAGCCGTGGGAGTACCAGAGCCGCGTATCTCACCTGTTTCACAAGCCTCGTGACGTAGTCCCTGGCGATCACGTGACCAGCCTATACCACTTTTCGAAAGGTAGAAGTTCTCGTTCTCAGTGGAGGTGGAGGCAACAAACAACGATTCCCCTGGCTCTGTACAAGTCCACCCAAGTCAAACCGCACCCAACGTAACGTACGGCTGGCGTCAGGTACTCCTTCCCATTAGACCACTCGTCGATGTAATCGGAATTATCTCAGTCCAACCGATTTTCACAATTTTCTTTGTCTACTAGCCCTCGGTGAAGCTGTTCAACCACCTCCAATGGGATTAGACGACTGGGTCACAGCCTGCCTTGTGGATTTGTGTAATCAAGAGCTAGTGAAACTCAGTGTGATAAACCGTTGAAAGTGAAGTTGTTGGATGAGTCAGTGAATAATCGAGGCATTGGAAGTATCGATGCGGGGGATGGATCTTGACGACCGTGGAACGATTGCTACGTACAACCTGAGGTTGTTGCACTGATATGTGATACGTTTTTTATTTGTTCATTTGCGCCCGAGGTTATTGGACCCAGTGATACCAGTGGACGTGGGTTTTCGGGGAAAAATGTATTTATTATGGCTTTTACTTGTCACGATTGTGCAGTGCCAGGACGATTTGTCCACGGACACGCCGTCGATTTATTATACCGAGCCGTCGATTGGTAGCAGTGATGCCAAGAGTCTTACCGAACTCTCTGGGGGTCACATCATTCGCAGTCAGAGGATTTTGGAGACCTCCAAGAGCCCTTATGTCCTCCGCGAGGATCTCTTCGTGGAGCGCGAGGGCGAACTCGTTATCCAGCCCGGCGTCGAGATCCGGTTTGCCCCGATGATCGGTATCACTGTTAGGGGCATCATCACTGCCAAGGTAAATATTTGGAGGGATTTTTTTTTGCATTGCCCTCGGGTTCTGCTGATGATCTGATGGGGTAGCAGGTTATCGGGGGTTTCGGGGCCTTCTAGGGGGCAAGAATGTTCTTTGTTCGGAGGTGCGACCGACGGCGACGCCAGACTCCGGAAAAAGACTTAGTGAAAGAGAAAGACGCCTAGCGAAAGTCTTATCACGAGAGGAAATTAAATTCAATTAGGATTTTATTTTGTTTACCCCGTGGACATCCAATCCGTTTTATCTGCCATTTTTTTTTTTAGGTGTAAGTAATTTTTTTTATGAACGATTGCGGTAAGGGAATAATCGATTTGTTAATTAAAAAGAATAAAAGTGAGGGAGAATTTAGGATGAGCTAATTTTTTGGTAGTCACTTCAGAATTGGAAATTATTTTTTGGAGAATTTAGAACTCATTATTTTTACGGTTCCTATTTTTTTTTTGTTTATCGCTAGACGGAGATCAGCGCAAAATTAATTGCGACTGTATTTACGCGTACTTGGCTCTTTAATAATTGAATGGAACTCGGAAAATAATTCATTTTGCCTGAGACATTCTTAATCGAGATTTTTTAATAATAAAAATCGAGGAAAAATCTAAATTACTAAAAAAAACAAACGATGGAAATGCCACATTTAAATAAATGTAAAAGATTTTAAAAAGTCGTCTGAGGATTGCGTAAATAATTTCCATTTATGTTTTCGTTTTCACAATTGCCGAGGGAAAAATATAATTTCGCCAGGGGAAAATTCACTTTAAATCAAAGAAAATGAAAAAAATAAATTAATCTTTACAATTTAATTTGTAAACTCAAATTTTTTTACATAATAAGACTCCACGCAATAACAATTTGTAGTTGTCGTGGTAAATAATTCAATTGAGAATTTTTTCAATGCAAAATTCAGAGAAAAGGTGAAATAATATTTTTTCCTCGTAAATCCTCGGGTGCTCGATTGTACGGGCCCAATCCCGTGAAGATGAGAATAGAATTGAGGGGAAATTCTCCATCTGACCCACTATCCCTCAATCGTATTCTCAGTCCCAAGGTTTTTTTTTTCCCCACTTTTTATGAATGAATCTGAGAACATGCGATGGCGGCTGACACGAGTCAGGTGTAATGTACATTTCACCTGACACTTTCCTATCGCATTGCGGATTATCTTATCACGTGACAGGAGTTGTAAGTACACGCGGCGGGTGGAGGTGGTGATAAGAGCAATTGGGGGGGCTGGCGATGATTCAGGGGGACGAGTATTCGGGTCTGATAAAGGAAATCAGCGACACCGGATATCACCGGAAATTGACGATAAGGCCTTCCTAAAATATCGGGGAGTCGATCAAATCGATAAAAAATTGTTCTTTGTATTTGATTTTTTAATAAAAAATCGAGCAATGATTTTTATGAATTTTTTGTTGCCAGCAGGGGCGGAATTCGCAATTGTTGCACACAATTTTAAAACTTCAATTGATTCAACTCAAAAATTCAGGTGATTTTTTCTCTGAAAATCCGTGAGTGCAATTTAAAAAAATTATTTTTTTATCCACTCTCAAGCCCTTCCCAATCGACGAGCTCCAAAATTACTCACCAGTCCCCACCCCAGTCGTCAATTACCCAGCCTAACGAGGAAGAATTAAACATTATTTCGAAATAAGCTGACGACTGAATGCCGATGACTGACGTGTCCATACTAAATGACTCACCCGAGTTTAATGATTCAGCCGAGCGCGAGTCTTGGTAAGGAAAAATCCCCGGGCGATTCTCTCCTTCTGCAATGACTGGGGAAATGACAATTGGAATTATTCTCGGAAAATGTCATTGAGACTAACGGATCACTCCGGAGTGGATTTCTTTGTGCTCGAGGATTCTCACTGGCTCCTCTTTGTCTGCTACACCTCGCCAAACGGAAATCAACGGTTTCACCTGGGGACCTAGGGCGAGTTATGATCGAGCGACGTTGATAGCGTAACCCAGTTTTTTTTATGTTCATCGCTCTCGGCGGGAGCGCGAGGAGTTTGTAATGGGTCTCGTGTTTACCGAAATGAGGCGTTTGCTGGTGGCATTGAGGAGAGATCGCAATGCATAGTTGATGGAGTAATTCATCTCGGCTTTCCGGAGGATTAAAATAGACGCTCCGAGTGAGGTCGAGGGTCATGAATTATTCGAGCTGCCGAGAGAGGTCCGCGAGCGCGAAAAAAATCGAGGGAAATTCGACGCGAATTTTCAACCGAACAACATTCGCACTCTGAGAGCTCCGAGAGGATGACAACAGATAAATAATAATTTTACAACTACTGGAGTGTAATTGAAGTGGAGTGCGATTGAAGTGGCTGAGAATAATTTTCTTGGGATTGTGGGGAAATGGGGATTGCCTTGGGGAAGGCCTCGCGGGGAATAAAAATATGGAAATTATGTGGAGCGATCTATGAAAGACTTCGGATCTCGGATCCTCCGGCAAATGACCTTTATTGCGCTAATTATCGCCGCTCGACGTTCTACAGCGCTAGCCGTTACTCATTGCGATTATCTCGTTCGCACGCCCGGCGTCGCGACTCGAGGGTCTTGATGTACAAAAGGCAATGCACATGTGGTACTCAACGTTACAGATGCGGCTTTTATACTGGCAATCCCCAGAGGAAGTTTAGACCGTAAGTGCATCCTCTGGATGACTTTGGTAGGCTCGTCCCCGAGTCCTCGTCTCGTGTAAACGTTCAACAATTCTCTTGAGCCGAGCAGGGAAAGCTGAGGTCGAAAAATTTATTCTCAAGTCTCCCGGAATTCGGCTGATTCCAAAAAAAATTCTGAAGAATTCTTTTGCAACAAAATCTCTTTGTAAAATTTTTTTGTAACAAAATTTCGTAAAATTGAAAAATTACCAATGGCTGAGTCGGCAGGGAATTTGTTGATTAATTAATTATTTGTCGAGAATTGAATTGTTTGGGGAAGACAATCCTCGGGATTATTTGTATTTAAAAAATAGAATTGATAAAAAATTATGGGAGAATTGAATGGGAAAGAAAGTCCGGTGGAAAATCAGGTGAAGAGTGTTTTGAGTTTCCGGCGGGTTTATGGTTTATTTAGGAGAAAAATCTATTGACTTTTCCCCTCTGACAGCCTGAAATTTACTCTTCCGGATGATAGAACGCCCGCTGCACGTTTGCGCCAGATTCCCCGGTAATTCTATCGTTCGCAGGCACTTCTCAAACCGCAACCGTATACCGTGATCTTACTCTACCGTAAGTCCGTGTAGTAAAAGGTTCATGAATGTTACTGAGCCACACTTTAAAGTGCATAAAAAATTGAGGTATTTCCATCCCGGCTGGCATCTACGGTGCTCCTCGGCCGTTGTACGTCGAGGATTATCCTGTTAGAATCTGTCTTATCGTCGAGCAGGTCGAGTTTCAGGGGACGATAATATTTCCGGGGGATAAATAAAACCTAACGATTAATTAAAACTCTTCATTCAATGAACTTCACTTTTGCTGGGCGAGTATTTCCAACTTTAAAAAAAATTGAATATAATAATTAAATGATTAATTAAACAATTTACTGATGACGATAGTCTTCCCCAGACCTCGAAATCCGCGATTTGTACTCATTAAAAAATTAATTGTTCGAGTACGAAGGGAAAGTTATTCTCCATCGGGTGAGAAAAAAAATTCAAAAAATTCCCAGAAATTACACATTGATCGCGCTATAGGTAAAAATCATCATGCATTACTCACGAAACATATGGAATTATATAGAAGCGAGAGCCGACTGTCTATCGCCGCCGGAAATGCCAGAAAATTGTGAATGGATGTGTACTTATTCCATTCGTCATGCATAACGGACATATTGTTATTGTTACATTGATGTTGTAAAGGGCGTTTACGTAGACAGGTGTGTAGGTATATCTCCATAAGTACCAGCCCGCTACGTCGATAGTAGAACAACAGTAGAGCACAATCGAAGACTCTCCAAGTTTTTCAAATGATTAAATAATATTGTCACCCCTCGAGAAATAATTGCGCAAATAATTCTATTCTACAGGTTCTGCTCCTGCTTCCACACCTAACAACTAAACTAACTTTACAAGAGTAAATAATTTGAATTAACTGACGTAATGAATTGATTTAATTTAATTTTTTCAGTGGGCGACCGAGAGACATTTTTTATAGAAAAAAATCGATTGAATTTATTGAGAATGAAAGAAAATTGAGAGCAATTGACAAATGAGGTTTTTGTTATTTTTGATGGTAAAGTAATTGTCGTAAGTTCCCTCGAGCAATTAGTCCGCCACCGCAACGAGATCTAATTACGGGGTTGGGTGGGTGGGGAGGGGGGGGGGTGGGGGGTGGGGGGGGGGGGGGGGGGGGGGGGGGGGGGGGGGGGGGGGGGGCGATTGACGATGCGATTGGCCATTGACCCCTGTCTTGGGATAATAAATCACAGGTTCGTTTCACCCAGGAGGAGAGACTGGAGATACTTGTCGGGTATTTGCTCTGTTTCGTGAACCCAAGGATAACACGTAACGCTCATTGTCGACAATAGGAGTCCTCCGGCTTTTGCTAGCTCCGGCGTACCGAGTGGAGCGATCAGTGGCCCGAAACTCTCGGCGCTCACAGCGGAAACCGAGTGAAAGAGAAAAAAAATATCAGGGATTGCGTTCGAATTGCTTCGGGAATTAGTCAAATTCTGGACCGAAAAAAATGTCCTCGTCTCCTTGAGTCAGTCCAGGCGAATTGCAAAAATTTAATTTACCAAGGGCTCTACTATCAATAATGAGACAATGGATGAATTGAAATAATTAAATTATTTAAACAGATAAACAGCATATTTTTATAACAATCGGGGCTACTGATTTCGATTGATCTTATTAATTTTGTTTTAAATTGGTAAAAAATTTCTCTCGTCCAGGGGAATTGAGTGATTTTTTTTCCTTTCTATTCTGACTAAATATACATTGCGGGAAAAGTCTCGCCCGGTGGGTCTGCAAGGACTGCTTGAAGACACAGCTCAACATTCCATGTAATTCTCCGTGGAAAATTAGACAACGGTACAGGTGGATTTTCTGGCTCGAAGGTTTAGCTGAGAGTGGCTGAATTTAATGCATTTGCGGCGAATAATTTATGATAATTCAACTGGTAGCTATTGCTTTTTGCGGAGAGCAGGGGAAAATAGATCTCTCTCAGTTATCAATGGGAATAAATTTTTATGTCCCAAAGGTCGTAAAATCGCGAGTCTAAACTCCCTTACGAGAAATCATTTATTTTATTTTTTACTCATGTAATTATTGTGGGAGAAAATATTGTCCAACTGACGGCGGTAATTTCTGATCGTTTTACTCAGTCGGAGAAATAGATATCGCGAGAATTATATATTTTTTATTACGTTGGCCTAATTTATGGGTATTTATAATTATTCTATGCACTAAATGCCTAGTCGACTATTCAAATTAACGCACTTTTGTCTGGATAATCACCTCCCCTCCCCGGTAATGATTTTAGTAAATGATTCATGCCCGGAGAATGTTATTTATGGATTTTAGTTCATTGTTTTCGCGGTAATGACACGTTCATTGAGCCACGAAGTTCCCTTGACTCATTAAAAATAAAATAGAAAATTTTCATTTTCGTTCTTGGCTAAAGCAGAAAATTCTGGAGAGTTTCCATATCAATAATAATTAATAACAATTTAATTCCCCAATTTTTTCTATTTATTTCCACCCATTTTTTTATTTTTACGCGGAATAGGAATTTTTTCTCATTTTTTTTTCTCCCACTTTTTCATTTGCCCACCTGCGCACCTGAGCATCCCGAGACAGGAAATTAGCCCGAAGGCAGGAAACAAGAAGCCCCTCGTGTGTCTCCTCCTCCGAGAAAAACAGTAACAAATTTCTTACGCTCAAAAAAAATCGGAGAGTCGATTTCAAAATTTTTTAAAATATTTCGGCCGACAATAACTCGTCTTCTGGTTAAAACAGTTCATTAATTAATTTAATTTACCACTCAATTGTGGTTCTTTTCGTTTTTAGATTACCAGAGTGTCTTAACAAACAATTTTTCAACAGAAGTCACTCATCCTCGGCCCCGATAACTTTGTAAACAAACAATTTTCACTCTCGATGAAAACGCCTCGTGTGGGAACGTCCAACACACATTACGTGAATCTCCGGTACCGTTTGATTGATCAGATAATGATGTCATGCCGACTCGATTCAAGTCTGCTACGCTCTGATTGTCTCTCCGACTGTGCGAGGATTATAATTCTGACAATAACGGAATTTCACGCTGACTAATCGCCTAATGAAATCTAGCGAT
Source organism: Psyttalia concolor (assembly GCA_030522845.1). Classification (NCBI taxonomy): domain Eukaryota; kingdom Metazoa; phylum Arthropoda; class Insecta; order Hymenoptera; family Braconidae; genus Psyttalia; species Psyttalia concolor. Next base: position 1,511 of record JAPYZM010000416.1, on the reverse strand, counting down.
ACCTCATGTTGTCAGTGAGAGAAATAAATATCTGGGGATTAATATATTTTCTGTATTAAACTGGCCCATTTGTTACATAAAATTTGTATAAAATATCCATGTATCCGCTTCATTTCTCTCTTATAAATTTTATACAGCAATAATAATAATGTTATATAATTTTATAACCCGAATTGAACTTCTATTGTCTCACGTTAATGAGCCTGCCGTCCGAAAAACGGACACGTCCCACGTGCAGGCGACTCATGGGTCCATTATCTCGGTAAACTAATCAATTTTATTTTTACGCTCGTTACGATCGTCGCGGGGGGCAGATTGTCGGGATGAGTAGGCAATTTTTTATAATTGTTTACAATGAAGAAGAATCTGAAAAATATTGTCCGAGGGATTTGTCGATTAATTGATAATTGGAATTAAAATTGTGGATTTATTTATTTCTATGGGAGAATTTTTAGTGGGAATGGTAAACAAATAATTGGGAATTTCTGGACGAATTTAATTTGATGGGAATTAGTGGGGAGGGGAGGGAGAATGGAATTTTATATTTGAAACGGTAGGAATGAATTTTTTACTTAAGCCGTCCGGAATTCTCGGGGAATTGAGCCGTTGCGGTGTGTATCGAGTTAAATCCCCTCGACGGAAGATTCAACTTGTCTCTAATTCGCTAATTGTCGGGGAGAAAGAGGCAAGTGAGAGTCGGGATGAATGAGTGATTCATCTCCATCCGCCTCCGTGATATAACCAGGGGTTGGAGGTCAATTTGTAGGTCTTGACCGGTGTTAACCTCTGGCCCCGGCTTAATCCCTCTCGTGCTTCGGTTTAAATGAATTATCCCCACTTATGTTCCGTTATTTATCTTTTTTCTAATGGTCCTACGCTCTCCCCGATCAACGGAACACCATTCCCTCAATTTTTGCCCCTCAATCGCATTTATTTTCCTTCTCGTTCCTAATTTTTTGGACTGACACGAATTGTATGAACTCCAGTTGCCAATTTTTTTTGTTAACAACAAAATAAAACATTAGTATTTTTGAAAATTCACTAGTGATTTTTCTTACCAATTTATCCCAAGGAAAACGCCGGACTTTATCGATTTTTCTCGTAAGGAAATGTTTAAGAAATTAATCGAATTGATAATTGAACTTTTAGGGAGTTAAGGATTTTTTTTTAAATAAATCGCTTTCAAATGAATTATAAATTTCTCGCGAGAAATTCAATTTCGGGAAATTGCGAGCGATTGGCAAATTCCGCGAATAACCGATCGATCTAATCCCCAATTTCTGGGCGAATACCGGAAGTTATAAATTTTGATGAGGACTCTTACTCATCCTCAGTCGTGGTTCGGGAGTGTACAAGGTAAGACGTTTAATTCGCTCGTGTGAACTGCCCCATTGATCGCTTAATTCTCATAATTTAATAAACTAATTGTTACTAGTGTTTAACGAGAGAATAATGAGCGGCTTCCGAAGTAATTACCGCCTCCCATTTCCTAAAATTGGACCGATATCAGT
>JAPYZM010000415.1:0-32698 GCA_030522845.1 Psyttalia concolor | reverse complement strand
CCCATTTTCCATTTCGCCGAATATTTATTGCTCCCAACGACGCGAAATTTGAGGAGAAATAATTGAAACTATTTAAAAATTAAATGATTTAATTTTATCCTTCAAAAAATGCCGAAATTATTCATTCCCAAATCAATTAAGAAACTATCCATTACAATTAATTGATCTTTCTAGATAACTAAATTTTAAAATCGCCAGAAAAATAATTTTTTAAACTTCCCGATAAGAGAGTTATTTAATTTTTAATTTAGAGTTAATCGAGTGAATATTGTCGCTACATATTTGGCAAATTGTCGGGTTTATACACTGGAATTACCCAATTTTACTCCTGAATGATCCATTCAACAATCTCCATTCTAAAATTTCATCAATTCCGGTAATTCTGTGTATCGCTTGAGTGAGCGTAAACACTCAGAGTAGTTAGTCCCACTGAGGGCCCCTATTGACGCGGTATTTCAATGGGGAGAATTTATATTGGGCTATTTACAGCCATCGAATTAATTTCATGAGTGACTACCGACCGCTTCAATTGCTTTCTTCCTTTACATCAAAAAAAAAATCAAAAACTACTTTGAATTTGCGATTTACCACCTGAAATTGCCACGACAATCTCCAGAGTCCAAGGTCACTTACTATTAAACTAATTAACTAGTCGTGATTATAATAGTAATAATAATAATTATTATTGTAAGTTAATTACCTCTTTTGATGGACGATCTCCAATTTTTCCTGAATCTCCAATTTGACCTGAATTTCCAGGGAGAATCAGGTGCGCCGATCGTCCTGACGAGTTCCGAGGCGCCGTCGAGCCAGCCCGAGCCGAGATCCATTCGTTTGATGGATGGCCCGAGTCCCCTGGAAGGCCGAGTGCAACTTCTCCATCAGGGCTCATGGCGATCTGTCTGCACGAACTCCCGTAACTGGACTCGAGCAGATTACGAGACGGCGTGCAGAGAGTTGGGTTTCCAGGGTGGCCAGTGGTCGGGTTGGCTGGACCGCCTGTGGCCGGCGACGCCGCGTCTGCTGTACGAGGAGCCAGGATGTCAAGGGACCGAGTCGTCGCTGCAGGAGTGCGCCCAGTGGTCGTCAAGACAGCTGGGGGCCGGAGTCTGCGATTACCATCCGGACATCAGCATCGCCTGCTCTCCACGTCACGACGGGGCTGGACACGCCAAGAGCCACTGGCGAGGAGTGAGGTTCGAGGGGGCCGTCTTCGAGAGGCCCTTGATCCAGGAGAACACATTCTACGTGAGGAGATCGAAGTCCATTCTTCGACACGTCAGCATAAAGTGAGTATTGATTAAAAACAAGACAACTGGTTCAATTGCTCCTGGACGACTCAATTGTTGTGACTTTGTTCAACGAAGTTAGGCCATTTGTTCAATTTAAAAAATACTGGAACATTTTGAATAATCGTTTGCTCTCCAGGTACGCCGGAACTGGCCGAGACCTCAAGGCAACCCCGGCTCTTCATGTGGAAGGTGTTCCCCCTCAGATGGAGTGGCTGTCAATCCTCCACTCCTCGTACACCGGGTTGAACGTGACGACTCCCGACGCCCCAGTAGTCCTCACCAACTGCACAATCCGCAACAACCAGGGCTACGGCGTCTACATGAACAGCTCCACCGGCTTAGCCCACATCGACAACTGCGTCGTCCTGGACAACTCAGCAGACGGAATAAAATACGTCCACAATGACGAGCGTCCCAGCGACAGACTGGACAGAGCAGACGTGTTCGATCTCTGTACATTCCCAACCACGACTAGCCAAACATTTCCCATAACAATTTCAATGGAACAAACAAAATACTCGCAAAACACAAAACACTGCCCCCAACACGTCTTCACGCGTCCCGGACACGTGCTGACACTTCAATTTCTGCAGATGAGAACCGACCGAAATGACAGCGCAACGATCGAGGTCTACGACGGCATCTCAATGTCCGATAAGCTCCTCGCCCACGTCAGCATTAGGAATAACACACTTCCCCAGAGTGTCACGTCGACCCGGCAGAATCTCTACATAAAATTTAACGCTCAACCGCGAACGCAGATGGTCGCCTTCATAAGACTCTCCTCAGGCTATCGAAAGCTGTATGATCTCAATGTAACGAGCAGCTCGATAACCGACAATGACGGCCGGGGAATAGCAGCTGAAAATATTCGCTCGTCCCTTCACATCCACGACACGTCAGTCACCAATAACAATCACATCGCTGGGGTTCACGTGCTGCGCGGCGCAGCAGACGTCAACATCACGTCCAGCAGGATATCCTACAACAAAGGGGCAGGTGTCAATATCACGATGACCGGGGGCTACCGCAACATCTCGAGATCAACAATCTCGTCGAATCAAGGATACGGACTGGCTGTCTGGCTGAACGACAGCATCTCCACGGAGTACATACACTTCAATCAATCAACAGTTGTCGAATACTCGGAGATCTTTCGTAACAAAGACATTGGAGTTCTCATTGGCAACTCCACTGGCATATCATACGTCAACATCACGGGCAATTGCTTCAACAGCAGCGCCGAGACAGCTGTTCAAGTGGAGTCCAACTGGAGGTACAATCAGGGAGTCCTCAAGCTCCAGATCGGTCACAATTTGTTTGTGGAGAATAAGAAAGTGGGGATTAAGATGGCGCCGGCGTTGAATGTCGAGGGGAGGATTGAGTACAATCACTTCAAGGAGCAGAGTTTCGGGGGAATTCTCATCAGGAATCCTCTACACGAAGAGTTCAATGTACTACCAGCTGATTTGCTGATTCAGTACAACGAGTTCTATAATAATCGTGGAATATTTGTCGTCAGCATTGGATTGTCGCCCTACAGCGATGTTCAGAGGCTCGTGTTCACCCGCAATTTCTTGAGAGACAACCTGATCAAGGCTCCCTTTGATAACAGCGACATGCAGGGGTCCAGGCTGATCCCCAGGTCGAGGGTTGCCGCTGTTGTTGTGGTATCGTCCAGCAATGTTCACGTCTTCAGGAACATCCTTCACAATCTTCACTCGAGGTACGAGATTGGATCGCATCTGGAGGACCAGAGCAAAGTCCTCAACTGCACTTACAACTGGCTGGGGCACACCGAAGAGGAGAAGATACTGGATAGACTGTTTCATCGTAAAGATCGTTACAATCTCGCTAAGATTGAGTACCTTCCTTACCTGTTGCACAACAGTAATCCAGCGGCTAATACAATTGTTGAACGTCCGCAATTCATTCCAAGATTCTTGGAGGAGGACACCAAGAGAGTTGGGGGTGAGGTTGAGGGTTTGGAGGTACTTCCAGCTGGGGAGTACACCGTCGAGAGGGACATCAATGTCCGTCCTGGGGGCAAATTGATTCTTCAGCCTGGAGTTACCCTTAAATTTCCACCGGCTGTCGGTATGATGGTCGCTGGCAAATTAGACGCCAAGGGAAGGGGGCCCAATAGCATTCTTATGACACTGAAGGAGGAGATTGTCATAGATAGTGATAACGAGACCATCAATATGGGGGATATGACGAATCCCGAGGAGGCAGTGACTGTTGTCAATCTTGTTGACGAGAGTGAGAGAGTCCCGGTCAGACTTCTCGGTGGTAGGACAAGTCGCGAGGGTAGACTTCAGGTTAGAATTGGCGAGAAGTGGGGAACTGTATGCAATTATGGATGGAATATTCTCGATGCAGCCCTTGTCTGCCATCAGCTTGGACTGACACTCGACCCCGACGACTGGAATCTGGAGAGATCCCAGATACCCAGCGCAGGAACTAATGAGGATATTATTCTCAGCAATGTCCAGTGCGACGAGGAGGATATTGATATTGCTGAGTGCAAGGCTGAGAGTGTCAATGAGTTTGAGAATTCTTGCACTCATGATAATGATGTTGGGGTCAGGTGCTCAGAGGCAGCTTGGGCGGGTGTTCGACTTGGACCCCTGGCAGAGAGAAGTGATCTACAGTTCATTACCATCGAGAGGGCTGGCTTATTGGACTACAAAACTAATTCATTTAAGCCGGCTCTGCAAATTGACTTTGCCCGTCACTCACTCGAGGGCATTAAAGTAATCAATAATCTTCAGGATGGCCTTGGGATTATCTACTCAGATATATACTCCGCAGACGCGGTGAATACAGTGAAGAACAGTGACTTCTCGGGCAATCGTGGCAGTGGAATAAGTTTTAAGCAATTGGGCCTTCGTATATCAAACTCCAGAATCGAGAACAACGGATTCGCTGGAATCAGGCATAATCCTGCTCTCTCTGCAGTACAGCAAAGAGAATTTGCAGGATGGTTCATGCAGCCCATGACCCAGACAATTGACAAGCCCTACGAGCCCATAATGATCCCCGATAACTCCCAGAATATCGATCTCATCACTGGTGACATTAAGTACATTGTTACCTCCAAACGTCAAGAGGAGGAGAGTCTTAGGCGCCTGATCCAGATCAGGTGTACTCCCGGATACGTAATAGGCCTTCAGCTGCTGAATCCCATCGAGAACAGGAGTACAGAGCAGATACTGATCTACGATGCATTGAGAATCAATCCCTGGAGTACAGTTTACAATTTGAAAAGAGACTTGGCAGTCTTTCCAGTGTCCTCCAGCTCCTTTAACGTGATCCTGGAGTATCACAGTGGCACCAACGCCCTGGGAGGTGCAGTCCTAGCAGTGACCACCCTCCCAGCACCCGCTCAAAACATAAGAAATAGAATTGTCACTGGACCCACACCAACTCTCACCATCTCCAGATCAAAGATCAAGGGTAACAGAAGGGGAATATCCGCTTCCTACTATAATCGCTATCTCGATGAATTTGGTAATCACTTCTTGAGGAAGTCCAACGAGTCTATTCGTCTCATCAACTGCGAAATATCTCACAATCAGGAGGAGGCCATTTATATTCTCTCTCCTCACTGGAATATCCACACCTCCAATATCTCAGAGATTGCAATTCACGTGAATAATACGTTAATCACGGACAATGGTCGGGGCATTTTGCAATACAGCCGGGACATGAGACAGTCGAACAATTTGTTCCACTGGATCATGCAGGACAGCTCAATCGAGAGGAATCAAGGGGGCGGATTTGAGGTGGCGCTGCCCTACGTCTGGCAGTACAACGAGAATTTCACTCACTCGTTGTATTTTGGTAATAATACCTGGAGGGATAATGAGAATTTTGGATTCATTGTTGATGGACATTACGCCAGTCTCAATGTCTCCTTCAACAGATACGTCGGGAATCGGTGTAAAGATGGACTGATATCGATCCGGGGAATGGAGAAACGATTGAAAATCGATAATAATGTCATTGAGAGGAACAGCGGAGCGTTCATGGTGGAGTTCAAAGCTGACAGCCAGTCGGAGATCCTGGGGGAGATTCCAGCTCGTTTCTACCTGAATGAGATACGAGAGAATTCTAATAGGATTGTCACCAGAGGCATTCACCAGCTGTTCAATAAGCCCACTTATGTCGTCGGCTTCCAGGGAATTCAGAAGGTACAAGTTAATCGTAATTTATTTGGAGATAATAGTATGAATTATGAACTCGTTGCGGGAATTAGAACGGCTAAGATTAATAATGAAGTGGATGTCACGGAGAACTGGTGGGGCACGTCTGATGAGGGCTTGATCAAGATGAGGATATTTGATTTTGATGATTGGAATAATCATGCAGTGGCGAATTTCCGGCCTTATCTGATCAGCGACTCCTTCGAGTCATCCATATCAGCTGCTTGGGAGCTCAGGCCCACTGTTGATCTTGACAATCTTGGAGGGAGGATCACTGAGAATCTCTCCTTGTACTATCGTCCAAGTTCTTACATCATCAGGTCGGATATTACAATCATGCCCGATGTGACTGTTAATATTTATCCGGATGTTGTGATGGAGTTTGCTCCCAATGTCGGCATTTTGGTGTTGGGTACGCTGAAGGCTATTGGTGCACCTGGACATGAGATTGTCATGAGGCCGATGGCGCGAGATGAGAGTACACTGCCAAAACCCGTTGCCAAGAGGGCTGTGGACAATGGGCAGGTGGGGACAATTCGTCTGTGCAAGGAAGGAAAATGCTCCTCGTCTAACAACGAGGGTTTCATCGAATTCTTTAATCGTACAACCCTCCAGTGGATTCCCCTCTGCGATCGTCGGTTCACCGAGCGAAATGCCCAGGTCGCCTGTCGTCAGCTGGGCTACGATCCCCTCAATGTCTACGTCGCTCACAGCCGTCGTTACGAGCTTCATCCAGGTTCGTTGGCACGAATCTGGTCGTGGCCGGAGCCCATTCAGTGCTCGGGACACGAGGAGCGCCTCGAGGACTGTCAAATACGATTGAACGGCCAACTATACGGCCACAAGTACGACTGCCCCTGGGACGGTAACTACGTCTTTGTAAATTGTGGAAAACGTAATCTGGAGGTGTCCAGGGACTACTGGGGCGGCATCAGAATAGCGAACAGTGAATTTGAGCATCATCTCTATGAGCACAGAATCCACGACGTCCTTACGCATGAGACCTTCCGCAGGGTCGAGTCAGTGCTGAAGTTCGTCAATATTAGTGGCGCTGGAATTCTTCATAATGAGAAGTCCCCGGCGATTCAATCGGTCATGAAGAGCCCAGCTGTGTCACACGTGGAGATCCTCAAGTCTGCCTATCATGGGATCAACCTGATCTCACCCACAAACACTGTCGAATTACTCTTCAATATTATCAATAATGCTCTGGGTAATGGAGTTAATGTACTGTCATTAACTGGCGAAGGCCGGGAGGCCGAGGAGAGCTCTTTCACGCCCCTCAAAGACCTCGATGTCCCCTATCATTTGTTCAGCTTGGTCGACATCTGTGACACCACCAAGGAGATCACCATCGAGGAGCGAGTCCTCATTTATTACAAATACGATAATAATCCTGTCAATTGTATCAAGATCTTCAGGAGCACGTACCGGGCCAAACCCTTTGGCTTTCGACTACTTCAGTTTAATCTGTTTAATTCCACTGAAAATCCGGGGAGACATGATGGAATCACTCTTTATGATGGAGATATCTATAATGTCAGTGCTAGGACTATTGGAGAGCTTGAGTTCAACAGCAAGGATGAGAAAAAATTGTTCAGGACAGAGGGACCCAGTCTCAGTGTCAGATTGTTTGCCAATGGGGCCAGTGGTGTTCATGGATTCATCGCTGAAGTTGTGACACTTCCGATTTCAGCTATTGGATTTAATCGCGATGTTCAGCACAATATATCCTACTCCATTGTTTCTCACTGTCAAGGGGGAGCTGTTAAGTATGCCAGCGCTGGCGAGGTCAATGCTATTATGACACTTGAGAGGAATCAATTTGTTGATAATTGCCAGAAACTGTATGGTAATTTTTCAACATGCAAATCAGCTGTTGTTTTGGATGTGCAGAATACACAGTCGTTGTTCTTCAGGAATAATCTTGTCAGGAGAAATCAGGGGGGCCTCGTCATTCAAGCTGACTCCCGGGGATTGGCGACCTCGTTGAAGGGATGGATTCATAATAATTTGTTCTCGGAGAATTTTAATAAGCCAGCACTCTTCGTCGAGGGAAGGCAGAGCAGTTCTTACCAGGAGATCACCATTTTCAGGAATTATTTTGTGAAGAATCAGGCGCCTTATGATAGTAATATTATTTTGAGACAGGTAGTCAGCAATATGACACTTAATTATTTGCACGCCAATCTGGGGCTTCATCTGCTGGAGATCTGCGGATTCGAGAGGGTGAGGCTGCCCATTTATCAGAGCACTTCGCATAATGGATTTTATGAGTGAGTTTTCTGACTTATTGTCGCACTTTTTATTCAGTTAGTCCGTTAAACAGGCGGTTATTTATTAGTTCCAATTTATTCCGCTGGGAAAATGGAAACACTATTGTCGGATGCCGTTGTAATGAGTTTCTTGTGAAATTATTCTTCAGCAATTATGCAGTTGATCGAGAGGGAAGGAGTACAATAGTTGCTGGTACTCCTGGCCAACAGTATGTGGATAATGTGTTCTTCAATCCTGACAACGACTACGAAATTCTCACAATCAATCGTTCACTGTACGTATGCCAAATCCATTGATCAATTGATTATGTAATTAGATTACTCTGTATTCATTTGGTTTTTCTTATTTCATACTATGAAAATCGCATGTGCATGATTTTATAAACCAGAGTTGTCGGCACGGATTGGTACCTTGAGTAAGTAGCCCTGGAATATCTGTAATTTTCTCATTATTCTGGCTACGTAGCTCGCTTAGTTGTCATTCTGCGGTAACTGCGGATCTTTGTAGTGAAATTTTAGTTGCTAATTGTTCGCCCAGTAATAATCGAGAGTATAGCAAAATGAATTTCTCTGTAAATACGCTCAAGCTCTTGTCCTGAAGCAATCTAATCAATGACCAATTGGTTTAGCTTGGCCCGAGTAAATTCTGCCGAGAAAAATCAGTACAGCTTTTCAATAGGAATGAATCCATTTTGCTGGTCACTCCATTTACCGCTTAACTAGATAAATCTCTGACTTTGGAATTTGTGATGCAGCCAACTGGAGGTCTGGCGATCTCACGTGGACGCCAAGCACAACTGGTGGGGCTACAACGAGACAATAGCAGTTGCGGGAAGGATTCGTGATAGAAGTGATTCACCGGAGCTTCTCCAGGTGGATTATACACCCTTCCACATGAACAATCAGTCGGTCCTCAGCGGAAAGTGTCCACCAGCCTGGGAATTGGTAGGCGACACCTGTTATATTTACATCGGTGCACCAATGGACTTCTACAGGGCTCGAGATTTTTGTCGCATGGCCAATGCATCAATGCCCTTCATCATGGGTGACTACCTTCAGCTCTGGAAATTTCTCCGAAAACAGCAGGAGCGCTTCGAGTATTCAGAGCGTGTCTGGGTGCAGCAGTTGGAGCGTGTCGATCAATGCACTACATTTACCTACCAGACCATTGAAATCGATCATTGCAGTCAGCCGAGCCCCTTCATTTGCGAGATAGATCCCAAAGTTGATATCGATCCATTGTCGTGGAGACGTGATATCGTGGCTGTGGGTGTTCTTGGCGCAATTGGTGCGGCTCTCGCTCTTTTGGCTGCTGCAATTGGATTTTGGATTTCAAAGTCCAAGAGACGAAAAATTGAGAGACTCGAGCGACGCAACTCCATCAGGCAATCACTTCACTCGTTGAGATCCGTTGGCTCCACTTCGGGTTTCACTGAGCTCGCTTACAGGCGGAAGCCAGTTCCGGTGAGTTTGATTTTTGGTTTATTATTGTTCCTACGCGCTCGGAAAAAGTCAGCGAATGTTCTCTTAAAACAACAGAAGTTGATGAAGAGTATTTAGGAGATTGTGGAGTATATTGCAAGGACTTCATGTGGGCAATTTGTTATTTGTGCTAAATTATTTGTGTCGGTGAAGTGTTCTCCAGGATTTAATCAGGCATTCATTTTTCCAAGCAGCAAAAACCGGAGAAAAGGGTGGTACTGGTGTCACCTCCAAAGGTTAGAGCAATTGCGAGCAATTGTCGTGAATGTGCTTTCATTTCTGTTGTTGATGATGAGTTGATAGTTATTTTGTTCATCCACCACACGTACATTTCATTTTTATCAACGCCAGCAATTGAAGATCATTATTTCGAGTCGTTTTTTAATATTCGGCACGTTCTCAGCCCTCGGGTCGGTAAAATTAACAATTTAATTGAATTTCCACAGTCAAAATCAACGGACACCTTGACCTCCCGCTCCCTCGACTACAAGAAGATGATGAACGGCGGTAGCATTGATTCAATGGACAAATCCCAGCTGAACTCCTCGATGGAGGACAACCAGTCCTACGACGTCTACGAGGCCCACAATCCCCGCTACTCCCCCAGCACCAGTGACTTCAAGGGGGCCCAGAAATACTCGGTACCTCACACTGAGACCCCCATCTTCGATCTGGCCTATCGTAACGAGGGCTTTCGCAATCACTCGACCTTCACCTCGCGCAATAACAGCAATTGGCCGTCAATGGCCAACAGCGAAGTGGCACCCGACGACTCGCCGACGGATCCAATCGACGAGTCTACATACAACGCCTCAACTCTTCCTCTTAATACTTCTCTCGCGATGACCGATTCAATTACTGAATTGAAACGAGATATCGACGCCTCACCCTATTCCCCGGTGGAGTACGCGTACGATCGGCCACCAGCCACTCCAGGCTCTGAACCAGTTCCCGAGTACTTCAATCCACCACTGCCACCTCAACCTTATTATTATGAGGAGCGACCCAGGAGTGGAGCTCTACTCGAGACCAATCTCGATACGGGCGAGGAGAAGCCACTTCGATCCAAGAGCGAAGCACTTCTAGAGACTAATTTCGATGTTTTCCTTCCTAATGAACCGACCGAGCTCACGCAACTGTCCGCTGACTCACGCAGCAAGAGCCAACCGCTTGAGACGGCTATGTAGGTCTAGGGGTTCTCTGATTGAAAGTACAAATCGAGTTTTGTTGAAATTGTGGGGCGTGTTTGGACTTTTCTTTTTTTTTTTTCGTTTCGGAGATTATATTCGGAGGCATTGCCAATTGTCCTCTCGTTATTTGTCATGTGTATATATGCATAATAGGATTAAGACGCGTTTTAAGTCGACGCGTGAAGAAATTTCATGGAAAATCTGGCGCATTCGCGAGGCAATTTTTTTTTGTTTTAGTGAATTGAATTTTCTAGCGAATTTGGGGGATTTTATAGGAATTTTTTTCACGCGTGTAAGGTCACATATCATTATCATATTGATGCTCTATTAATTGAACCGTTGACGATTTTTGCGCACGCTTCGGACAGCTAGATAATTAATACTTCCCCGTTTCTTTTTTTTTTTGTTTATCTGAGATTACGAATTTTTGAGGAGGCGAGCACTGCCGGCTTTCACACACGAGGAAATGTTATTAGTGGAAGTTTTGTGATATAGGAAACTCGTGGGAGCGTAGCGAGTATAAATGATCTAGTTGGTTAATGAGAATTTATAAATTGTATGAAATGTTTACTTAGTAACTGATGTATTTTGCATGAGTTTTGCATGGTATGAGATGTTCCTCGCTGGACGGACACTTCCAATTATTATAATTATCGGTTAGACTGGCATTCTTAGGCTAAAGTAAGACATAATCCGTCCAAAAGTCGTTGTAAGATAGTCGACAATGAATTTCTTATTTTATTTTTTTAGGGTAATCAGTCGTCGTTTCGCTCTGCTAGGGAAGAATGGTTATTTGTATTACCTCAGTCTTGTAGTTTTGTTTTTTTCGATCTCCAGAGTTTGCGTTTCTAGTTATTGCGAGAACCCCGGTCTAGTAATTATTAAGTTTATGTATAAGTAATTAATTTGTGGGTGATGAATTGTTAGTTATACATGCCTAATATTATTTTCCTTCGCTGTTCAGGGGAGATTCCCCTGGGGGGAGTTCTTTTTTACATCACGAGTGACGAGGGAGATTTTGATATATTTTTCCATTTCGTGGAGAAATTCAAACGACTGTGGAACTATATAATAACCATTAACTTCGTACTTATTATAGCAACAATTTATCGATTATTACGATAAGCATTTTTATTACGAATAAAACTTCTTTATACTGTATTTTGAAGGTTGGCTAATGTCATCCGCTCAATTTTTCTCCCCTATTTATTTGAATTCGCGAAGGATTTCCAGCCTGGCAAAGGAGGGATGAGATAGTTTTCGAGAAATCTTAAAAAACCGAAGTCCCTCCCCAAGCAATTAATTAAAATTTCACTTTCCAGCATTTACGGACCCCAAAAAAATTTAATCCTACCTTTGGTCTATCCTTTTCCATCCTGAAATAGAGGCATCTGCTCTAAATATATTTTAATACTAAACTGCAATGAAAAAGCCGCAAGATCCTCAACCTCGTTTCAATTATTTATTCGTTGACTGTTTACGTATGTACAAGAGAATAAATATATAAATTAATAACCAATTGCTCGGTTACCGTACTATTATAACCGTTCGTTCGCGGAATTCCTCAGCGTTTAATACAACACCTGATTCCTATGGCAAAAGCGAACATTTTCATTGCTAACCTTCAGTAATACTATCTGTGATGCTCCCACTGATCCCAGTACTCTTTTGTTTGCATTTCAGCGAGCCTTGAGACTGTTCTATCGAATGCAAAGAGTTCCTCTTCACCCGTAAATAGATTTGACTTGTGATTGTCCTGAATGAAAAATCCCAGTTGATACTTTATTCTAAAAATCTAGATATCAATCTTCACTTACCGAACCACCAGATATGGCTAAATCGTCCATTAGCATTCGTTTTTCATCCGAGTATTCGACGTCTCCTTCAGGCACAAATAATTTATTGTGGGGGGCAACTGCAGTAACAACGAGTCTCACCTAAAAATAATTACAGTTGATTATTTGCTCATCTTCATCGTCATCTAGAGAAATTACTAAATCATCTTACTCTATTGTCGTACAGCGTATCAATGAGTGTAATGAACCTCCTGGCTTGGGATTTGAGCTTCAAATTTAACTGGGGAACGTCTCTGATGATGATTGTGTGGAATGCCTGGGAGAGCTCCAGGTAATCACTCGCTCCGAGGGGCTGTTGAAATTAAACAGATCATCAGAAAAATAATCACTTCATAATGACAAATGTAATATTTGGGAGAATAAAAATACCCTGTCACACAATTCCTCAAACGTTGAATCAATCACTTGTCCACAGGTTTTCTTGAACGAAACGTTTCTGCCTTTGATGGAAAGTACTTTAGGCCTCACAATATCGTTTTCCATGGAGCATAAGTACTTGAAAACTTTGTCAACAGCATCATCAGCGTCTTCACCTTTGATGAAGTAAGTTCTCTCCTTGCCAGAGCCTGCTCTTATCAGTCTGTAGTCAATGCCGGAGTCCAGGGACTCCACCATTGAGTGGTCTTTAAGTACTTGGATGAATGGTAAAAAAGTTCCTCTCTGCAGGCCATTTTTGTATAAATCGTCTGGAGATCGGTTACTCGTGGCTACCACTGTCATTCCATTGTCGAAGAGACAGGTGAATAATCGTTTGAGAATCATAGCGTCGGCTACGTCTGTTACCTAACAATTACAAAAAGCAAAATAAATGTATTGACGAGTCAGTGAATTTATGCACCCGGTTGTCATCCATCAATTGACAATCACCTGGAATTCATCAAAGCACAGGAGCCATGCCCTCTGCGTGATCATATCAGCTACTGGAGGTATAGGATCAAAAGGCTGGAGTTTGGTGCTACTGTAATCCCTCTTTATCGTTTTCTTGACTTCGTGAATTTTACTGTGCACATCCAGCATGAAGGAATGAAAATGTACTCTTTGTTTATTCTCAACCTGTAATTGTCAGACAAATTCATTACCACTGTTACCTAGAGATCGAGCCAGCTAAAAATAAAGAGAATCTCTAACTATTATCAAGAGTAAAATGTTACAGAAGTCACTGTCATTGGGAGGAATCTACAAATTTTAGCAATTGATAGGTGTTCTCACAAAAACAAATTCGTTTTACCTGACAACAATCATAGAAAAGATCCATCAACATTGTTTTACCTCCCCCAACAGCCCCATAGAGATACAATCCTCTGGGAGGTTTTTTCTTCCTCTTTCCCTTGCCAATCCACTTGCTGAGGAGGCCCGGTTTCTCCGGCACATATTGATGCACGTCATCAAAAACAGTCTGAAGCTTCTGAACAACTTTCATTTGATACTCGTCCTCCACGAGTTCTCCTCTGGTTATACGACCTCTCAGTTCGTCGATGGGACCTCTCTGCCTCGAGGGGTCATCGACAAAATCACGTGCAATAACAATTTGACAGGTTCGAGACAACCATTGATGAATAGTATTGGAGATTGAGGGCTTCATTAAGTAGAAGGCCATGATCTGCAAACAATCCAAAAAGTCGGAGCCATATTTTAATCACTGTACACCATTTGTTTAATTTATTGTTCAGAAATAATCAGATATTCGTCTCGGACAGGTTAACCTCATACTCTCGACTCTTTCAATATGGACTTGGTAATTCTTCTGGTGACCAAATAGTGAGGAAAATTGGCCAATTGTGGATAAAAAATGGATCAATATTATTACCTTAGTGACAAGTCCACCCACAGATTAAGATCCAAAGATAAATTATAATCTCTGATAGCCAAGGTGATTTATTTTCGACCACTAGCCTCTCGACTCGGTGAGGGGACAGAGACGTTTATGTAATCATCTCCCAGCAATTGTCGACAATTTTGTTTAATAAACCAGGTGTAACAGTGATGAAACAGTAATTATTTAATGTAACAATCGTCATGTGACTATGTTTTTCCTCACAACCTTTCAATTTTGTCTGCAGTGCGCGCCAAGTTTGGAGATACATACGACCACCGCGCACGGTGTGTTGTATTATCTTCCGTTTGTGATGTCAGTTGGATTTTTTTCCTCCGAGGAATAGCAATGGCGGATGCCCCAGGGTGTGTGGTTAACCAAGAAAAATTGCTGAGTGACGTGAAAAATCGATAAGGCCTGTTTTGTTTTGATGGGAGAAAATGTACAAAGGACTGGGACACAAATGCAATTGCAAGACTTTTGGGAGAGGCTGATAAGAGTGAAATGATGGACGATCGAGCATTCTTATGGTTGGAGAAGGATTTTCTCTGATTGTTGAGGATAGTTATAAATATCGAGGACAATGGCAGCAGCTCAGGGGACACCAGAGTCAGATGCTGGTAGTTTTGAGTGCTTTCAGAATTACACAGCTCCTGAGGTTTTTATCCAAGGACTGGCTGGCATTGTTGATCAGCAGGATGTAGAGTCTATGATCAGGGCACAAAAGCAAATGTGAGTGATGGAGACCATATGATTCCTGAGGATTCTAATTATCAATAGACTGCAATTAAATAAGAGAAAAGAACTCATTTAATTTCATTGTTTCAGGCTGCAGAGGTTCGAGAAAACCAACGAAATGCTGACAAACTGCAATCAACTGTCAATAAACAGGTTGAAATCAGCTGGCATTGAATTCAAGAAGCATACGGCTCTTTTGGTAGAGATGAAGAAGGACCTGGATTATATTTTCAAGAAGATCCGAGTGGTTAGAAACAAACTGAATCAACAGTATCCACAGGCAGTCAACGGTAAAAATTGACTGGACTCATTTCAGTCTTCCTCATAATTATTCCCAACTCAATTCTTTTTCGTTGTGCTCACGAATATCTTTTTTCTTGGCCTGCAGAGGCTGTGAGAAGTAGTCTAGCAGAGGAAGTACTTGTAGAGGACATTGACCAGGGACAGAAACCTCTTGAGCCCGAGATTGTCCCATTACCAACAGTACCAATAACCGATAACGACAGAGACGCTGATTCTGATGGTAATCAACCAGACATAAAATAAATCATTAACTCAATGTCGTCTCTCTGGATATTGATTGTACATTAAGACTCGAATAATTATCCGCTAACTTCTTAATACTTAAATACAAAATTTATCAGTTGAATTGTTAACTCATGATATTGTCGATATCCTCTGCTTGCTGATAGTTTGAAAGGATCTGCAGGAACACATCCAATCAGAGAATAATTAAAAAAATGCTTTTACATTGCTAATTGCTGATTATCCCATTGAAATTGAATATTTAGATAAATAAATGCTTTACATTAATTCCACGATATTAAAGGTGAGATAAATTTTTTCAGAGTCTATCGTAATTTTCTAGTGATTCAATTGTTCAAATGTGTAAATGTATTTTTACATAAATTTAATAAATCCATAAGTCTCAATCAAGAGTAATGGATGGGCTGTATATTATCTGTGGTGCTAATTATTAAGTGATTACTCGTAGTTGAATTCTAACAAATTATTTCTGTATGTTCAACAAAGAAGATTAATTAACTGAACGAATGTTGACAATCGCATTAGGCTCAATGTTTCAACAGCACTAAATGTGTACATGTCAAAGTCAAAGCGCACGATTTCCTTTCCAAATTGCTCAAATGAAATAATTACAAAAGCACTATTTATCTTCACAAAAAATAATCATCAGTAATCAGGGAAAAATCATTAGTTACTTTGACTTTGGCATAAGTCTACAAAGGTTGTATCACGATTGTGAGCTCGCAGATGGAGGGGAAAAGTGAAAAGGAGAAAAACAAAATACAGATTTTCATTTTGTTTTCATACACTCAGGGGGCCTATTATTTATTTCCCCCCCACTGATTGCTACTGCCCTCAAATAATCATTACTATTGTTATGTAGCATGGATCTCGTGTACCCTAAAATAATTAGTTTATAATTGTTGATGTACAGTTCCACTCGAGGAGTTTCAATTCGCTAAGCTGCGTAAGCGACGAATTAAGAGTAACAGGAGCTCGTCCACGGATAGCAACAACGAGAATAGTAATCTGGAGGAATCCTCATCAGACACTGGTTAATTTATGCTAATAACTCGGATTCAAGCTCTAATGAGCGAGATTAAAAAAAGAAAAGTTAAAAGCCAAAGATCCTCAAAATAATGAAGAAAGTTAACGAAAAATAAACTAACGACGATGTAAGTCTGAATTACGAGCCTATTTTACCACGAGATCTAAGACAATAAACGAAATTGTTTATGTAATGAAATGGAAAAAAAAAAAGTAGAAGAAAATTCCGGCTTCGTTGAATGTCAATATGTTTAATAAAAGTCCTCTTTCTACTCAATTGATCTGTTATTTATAGTCTCTTGACTCGCTGGGGAATCCACTGGCGAGGGAATTTCAATAACTGCGGCGAAAAAAATTATTTTAATGAATTTTTGCCACGGCTAGGAGGGAGGGGAAAAAAAAGAAAAGCCGAGAGAGCCTAGAAAAACTCGAGTTTTACGTGGACCAGACGGCGGAATTGCGAATGGCGTTACATCTGCGCCACGTGTGTCCATGCGCCTGAAAATGCCAGTGAAGCGCAGTCGAGATCGCGCGCCCACACACACACACACACACACATCGCCTCTCCTCTCCTCTTTAGCCCGCTTTTGGCTGCTTATACTTATTGAAAGACGGTAAGACAGCCTTCGCGATGCCAGAAACCAGCTGTGCCTCAGCTGTTTTCTATCCATCCACTTCTCTCTGTATCCTCTCTTACCTTATTTCTAATCTCCCTTTTTCTTCCTCTCGTATTTTTATTCCAACCCCAGGAAATCTGCAAGTTAAACTGTATCCAAGATCGCTAAATTCACCCCGAGCAAATTGCCCACAGATCTCATGCAAATTATTCTCCACTAGTCGTCAGTCTTACTTGTCCTCCAATTGTGGACGGTATTGATCATAAATTTTTAGGGAATTTCAGGGGACAAGGGAGGTCTGCTTTTCTTTTCAATGACAACACACGGAAGCAGCTGGCTTGTGTTCGCCTTATCTCCCTCACCTGTTCTCATGCACTCGATACTTTCGCTTTTTTGTTGGTAATAATCGCGCTGTACACATGCCGAGATGACGGCTCTTGTTGACACTCGGCGGACACAAGTGCAGGAGAGACTTTTTATACTTCCGTGTACCCTGAGACGGCTATTCATGGGAGTATAGCACGTGTCGTCCACATGTGTTTTCTTAATGAGAGAGAGAGGGAGATCGTGGATTTTTAGAAATGTCTTTTCCCAAGTTTGAAGAATTTTTAGAGGAGAGACTGTTCAGTTAATTAATCCTCTCCACGCAAACTCGTCAAGAGTCTGGGGCTGGACTTTTGGATTTTTTATGAAGCAGACGTGCAAATGAGAAGCCACGGGTAAGAGTTAATTTTGAAAAATTAAAACCACGAGTGCAGGGAATATAGTTCACCATCGAGGCATCAAATTCTGCCGTAAACGGGGAATTCCTTCATCTCGGGGCATCACGGTGCTATTGGCATCTCTCTGGTGCTGACATGCCTCCAAGGCTCTCAGTGAGCTTTATATACCGTGAATCCCGATCACGAGGATTCAATCAGCGTCACTTGCAAAGGTCGTTGCAATGTTAAGCTGGTGTGAAAAATCCACAAGTCGCGAGTGGATCTTCAGAAAATGCCACGAGGTGAACGAGAGGCTCTTTCCAGCGATTGATTCCTGATTTTCAGGGGCTCCAGACGCTGACTTGTATTCCTTAAAACGCCCAAAATATTCCCATCGCTTCCTGAGGCGGTTTGACTTGCCCTGAGGGCCTAGAAATTGTCCAACGGCTGCAACACTCGGACAATTTATTAAATATTGCGTGCAATAGTCAGAAAACTTATGCGGTTTCTGCCTGTAGCACTCGGGAAATTGATGAGGGCCTCTAACACTCACAGTCTGGGTATTTTACGAGGAAATCTGACGAGAAGCCCGCGTGTCACACGCAGACACGGCCTTAATGAGATGATTCCCTTGGAAAAATTCCCAAAAAGTTGGAAATTTTTTTAAAAATATTTCCGCTGATGTCCCCCAGAAAATCAAATTTATTTTGCCAATTAATTTCATTATATTTGAGGTGACATGGTTCTAGAGAGCCAGAGAGAACAGGACAATCTGGAATTGTCGAAAAAAAATCTCGTCGGATGACTCCAATAGTTCCGGTTATAACCCGTAAATTACAAGCGACCGCACGTCCGACACCGCAAAATATAATCGATCCCTCCATCGTGCAATTGACGTCCGATATAATTCTGACCGCTCTACATATACGCCCTCGAGGTATTTCCACGTGGAGAGAAAGAGTTGGAGTAAAAATTGTATTTCCACGAGTAGTTTATTTATTTATTTTTATCTCTTTCTATCGGTTAAATCACCCAGTGATTTTAATTAATATTTCAATGCTTGTTTTGCAGACTTTCACAAGGCAGTTTATTATTTTAGTGCATTAAACTTGATCATGCGGGTTTCCAATGTAAATCGAGAAATTATTTGCACAGGTGGAGGGACAGGTGATTGTTATTCAGGTATTTGAGTATTTTAATTTAGTTCTGGTGTTATCATCGAGAAATAGGCGATAGAGGAGAGGCTGAAAGGTTTTTCCGGGGGGCGGGGGGCGGGGGATGGGGGGATAATTAATTTGACTTTTTATTAAATCGGGGAATTAATAATTCTCCTCGTGATCAATTATTTTCCCTCAGAAATGGCTAATTAAATTGTCGCTATTAGCGTGAGACCTCGCGATCACTAACTGGGCCATTGACTCAACTATTTTCCACAGCAGTTGAACGATCGACTAGTCCCCTCGATATTAAATGATTTTAACAAAATAAAATCCCGGATAATTCCAAGAGTACCTTTGTCGTTGGACAGAATGGAAAGGACAGATGCGCGTGAACGTGCCTATTATACACGTATTATTAGCACTTTGTCATGAACCTGTCAACCGCATGTACCTACACCTCTTGAATCACCCGGATGTGTGAATTCGATTTCGCTATTTCATTTTTTTTTTTCCTCGATTTTATCCTTTAATCGCTTTTTTTTTCCCCTCACTCTTCTTTTGCTATTAGTCCTGCTGGTGATGTGCGTGCATATACTTATTGAACTCTGGTGAGACAGCAATTAGGATAGTTGGCGAATTTAATTTGTAGTTGCGGTGAAGGTGACAAGGTGACGGGACGGCGGAGCTGAAGAGGAGGGGGCGCGAGAACGAAGCTATTTCTCAGCTTCATCGGCAGAACCTTTCTTCACGGAAATATATCGACGCGTCAGAAGCATACAGAGCCGTTTACAATGTCCCTGTACATATACCCGGATTTGACTGTGTACTTTATATATATAGAGTGATTTTCTTATGTATTACGGCAAAACGGAAATAATTGAAATAATTGATTTTTACCGGGGGCAACCGATGGGCTACAATCGACGTCTAATGGTCATTTGGGCGAGAGTGATCAAATGGAGTTTGATCATTTTTTTTTTGCAAATTGGGGGCAATTTTAGTTTATCTCTGCGGTCTCTTTTGGTCTCAGTGATAACCGGGGTGGTTCAATAATGATTGCAATCATTGGGGGTTTAATTCCACAAAAGCCCAAGGTTGTACATTTACTTTTTTATTGTTTTCATATCGCCGTCATTCGCTTTTTCTGCGGGTGTTGCCCGATGATTTTAACAATTGATTCGAACTTTGATTAACTGGTGATACGTTGGAGATCCTATTCGAGCAGTTTTATCCACTGGATTTTTTTTTTGAAATTACGGAAGTCACTGGAAAACATTCAGCACGCGACGATTTTTCGCGAAGTTGTAAAACGCGGATTAACTCAGTAAAGAGCGGTTTTAGGGGATAATGTGACAAGACCATTTTTGTAGCTTATCAATTTTGCAATAAAACATTTCTTGTGATAATTTCTCCTCAGATTACTCCTTACTGAGATAATACGGGTTTTGAAGAAGTATGGAGAATACACTCATCTCGTGTTACCACTTCGCCGCAGAATTCGGGAGAAAACAAATATTCAATAAAAATTATAGAAAAATTCGAGGGGTCTCGGGCCTTTCGGCGAAAAAATAGGGAATATGTCATAGAATTTACGGGAGGATTTCCATTATTTATCGAATAATTCCCTCGCTTCAGGCTTTCGGTAAAATGATATTCGTCTATTCGATGATTGTCGTAACACTCGTCTCCCTTCGCTGCCTAATTAATTATTAATAAACCCAGCCATTTTATTAATTTGTGTTGTGTATCTATATATATATGCGTATATATATCGTGCAGGTACACAGGGGGTACCTGAAACAAAAAGAAATGGGTACCAGCTGGGGGAGGGGGCGTGAGAAGCTCCCCCTGGCGCGACGTGCGCCGTCGAGGCAGACACACACCGTCTTCCCTCGAATTCAGTTTATTCAGTCGGCCGCCGGCTGTCGTTCCCACAGCACGTATTATTTACTCCCAGTGCAATTGCCAAAATTAGATCGACATAAAAATTTCCAAACACAATTCATCGATCAAACATTGATAATTCCGTCGTTCACTTGAAACAATTCCCTTCTCAAATACTCCAGAGACTCTACAGAATCAGATGAATAATGGGTGTACACAAATTGCGAAATAGTGAATAATGTGCAAATGAATTTTGACAGGTGTACAGAGAATCGTGCGCGTCAATTATTAGTTCCCAACGACATCTGAGGAATTCATCGAATTGGATAAAAGTAAGTCGTCCCAATTTTCCCTGTTATCTCGTGCAATTTATTTAAATCGAAATATCGCGGATTCAGTAGTTACGGGTGCGTCCGAGCACCTCAAAAATCACTGGCAATTTTTGACAATTTTAATTTCCATTAAAAAAAAAATTTTAATGTCCCCGAAATTTACTCGTTAATTGCCTCCTCGATTTCCGATTTATTCTGGAGTTATTGAAGAGTGTCAGGGCCTAAATGAGGGGCTATAAGCAAAAGGTAGGAAGGTGTGCACGTGACAGGGGCGAACATTGAGCCGTCATGGGGTGAGTGCGTCGTGGTCCCGCAAGTAAATTCATCCCAAAATAATACACCCGGAGAAACCTGTCACATCCGGAGAATTTCGGGCCTCTCACCGGGACAATACGCGAATCGATCGCAATAGTTTTGCATTCCATAATCCGAATTTAATGCATTGACACGTCGAATCTTGTGGAGGATAGCTGACTGTGGGGGTGGATTGTACGGCGGAGTACCAGGAAAATTAGGTGGGAGAGGGGTAGATTGAGGAAGCCGTCGAGGGTGACGGGGGGGATTGCCCCGAGGGTGTATGCTCAAAGTTTTCTCGAGTAGGAAGAGGCTCGGGGGGGGGGGAGGAGGAGGGACGAGTAAAGACGCGAGGGGGTTTGAAATTGTGGGAGAGGTTTGAAAAGGAATTGAGGGGCTACCAGTGCAACCAGGAAAACCGTCAGCTGCATACTTTCGCACGATATTCCCTCCAATAATCGCCGGCCTCAAACTCGTCAATCTCCATTTCTTCGGAATGTACACAGGCTACCCCCGTTTGCCTGCCTCCAATACTGGTTATATTATTTTTTATTGATTGGAGATTCGATCCGCCTGTCGATTGTCAATAGTTTCCAATTAGGAGAAAGCCGGGGAAAGTCCGGATGGGCGAGAGTAATTGCAAAAAATCTTTTGAATCTCCTCATTTCTGTCGCGTTATTTAATGAGATAATTCGGAGACGAAAGAAAACCCGGGAAATCAAAGGATGCGGAGTACGTCCGCAAATATCTGGGTATATATGGGGATATATTTATGTGTATATATATATAATATCGATTAACTGTTGGCAACAGAAGAGAAGCGGCAGAAGGGCCTCTGGCATTGGCTTCCCCGTATTATTAATCTTTCCCTCTCACGCGGGACTCTAAAATACCCCCTGGCTGTTCAAGGGGTGCGCGTATATATGATTTGAACTTGCCATATATGTGTCCGTCGAGTCAGTCAGGTGTGGCGGGCAGTTTCCCCACGCTCAAAGAGCAAGACCTCTGCCGGAGACTCGACCTCTTTCCCTCAAACTCTCCCGCCGCCTCCGCCTCTGTCTTCTACTTAGTTGTTTGATTGTTCTCCAGTTTTTTTGGCGAAAATCCCCCAGTGAAATTTGACTTCTGACGGAAAATGAGGCGACCCGCGGTGGGGAGCTCAAAAATGTAATAATAAATCAATCGCAAGTACTCAAGAATTTTTTTTTTAAGTAGGGATGAAATTATTTCGCACATTTTCGCAACTTTTTAGGAAATTATTTCGCACATCTTCGCAATTTTTCAGGAAATTATTTCGTACATCCTCGCAAGGGGAAAAAAGCTTCACGGACGAACCTCTATTGCGATTAATTTTTTTTAACGTCGAGGAACTTCGTTTTATTGAAGTTCCACCGGTGACGGCGAAAGAAGTGGAAAATTCCACGAGTGCAATGCTTTTGTGACGCTTTGGGGGGATTTTTTTGAAATATAATCCAATTAGTTCTGAAAACCTTCGGCTGGGAGCCGTGGATATGACATTGACGCGAGACACGTAGAAATTAAACGTACATACACTGTCAGCAGCAGAGAGACCTGGGTTAACTCGATTGACATTCCACTGATTTTCATGATTAAAAGCTCGTTTAAATTCCGATGATTATGAGCATTTGATTAATTGAATAATATTTTTAATCGGGGCGGGTGTTCCGTGGATTTTTAGAAATTTCAAATTGCCAGAAGTTCGACGATTTGCCGGCAAAATAATCTGCGAAATGTATTTAAATGGGGCCCTGTCAATTCCACAAATTGTTGGCAGATTGACGTGAAACTTAATTACAAAACCGTCGATCTCTCGATCATTAAAAATCCCCCTCTGAATTACGAGCGATTTTCGGATTTTCAAAGTGTCACCAATAGTTGAGCCATTTTCAGCTGAATAAATCGTGTAATTAACTTTTCAATTAACCGTTGTCGCTGGCAAAGCGAGTGAATTTACATCGATTGACATACCACTGATTTTCATGATTGAAAGCTCTTTCAAAATCCAATGACGACGTATCAAACGACATTACAAAAATCGCTCAGAATATTCCCCTGAATACTCGCCCAGTTAAAAATCGCGAAAATTTGCTTAGAATAAAAAAAAAAAAACCTGTCAATCGACTAATCTCCCCACCAGATTGACAGGCAATTTAACTACAAAACCCCCCTCTCAATCATCAAAAAAATGTTCTTTTAAACAGCAGATGAGAATGCCAGTATTCGCTGAGCTCACAAGATCAAAGTGTCCTCTGACACTTAATTCGCCCCGTCACTCCCCCGAGTGAATTGTCATCCATTCATTCGTTTGTATCGTTGCACCTGCAGACCCCCGCCCCGTACAAGATCGAATCCCCCCCCGAAAGACGTTTTTAAACATAACCCCCCCCCCCCCCGTGTAACTGATATATCTATACGAGTTACGTCCGAGGTATACAACGGCGAGGCTGTGCGTGACATTTTTGTAATGAAAACCGCGGCAAACGTTAGTCTCATGGGTACAAGTCGCGGTGTACGGTAGACATCTGGCCTGTCTCTCCACTGGCCGTTCTAATATTGGAAATTTCACTAGTGCCACTGCGCGCACACGCACACCAGAAGACCTTTTTCCCCCTGTTCGTGGGTTATGTGACATTGCGCCTGTATGCGATCTCCAGCGCCAAACGTACACCATGTGCGGGACATATGTATAAACATAAGCCTCTTCCAATCCTCTGGTCTGTTCCATGCCCCCCACTCCCCCCCCCCCCGGTTTTTTGCTCTCGTTTTCCGCCTTTTTTTTCGTGCAAACGATGTATCGATCTACAATTATTATTCATTCTTTGTCAATTTGTTTTTTCTATTTCTCTTACCCTCCCGCGAAACCCACCCCCCCCCTGGGAATTTCTCTCTACTCGCCCCCTTTTTTTTTCCTCCCCCGACGTCTGGGGTTTTTCTCACGAATCCGTCTATCGACTGTCGAATCTCATTTCAGTGAAGAAGACACAAACGGTCTACTTACCCCTCCGCGAGAGGGGATAACACCTGTAAGTAGTCGGACGCCGGGGCTGACTGTCCCACGAGTTTCACTACTGCAGGATTTACACTCGGGGGGTTTATTATTGTAGGAGAAAAATTGTTTAAGTGGGGGGATTGGCGGGTAAGTAGAGACCCGGGGGATTGCTCGGGTGGGGTGGGCTCCGATAATTTTGGCGGAAATCAGGGGGGGATTTTTTTTTTTGCGACACAGGACATTTTGATTTTACGCACTTCGGTTGGATTTTTCAGGATTTTGGCGGTATTGGGGATGATTTGGAACCTAGGGTGATGGTACCTTGCACACGTACATGAAAAGACACTTAACACGGTAAACAAAGGGACAAACATGAGGAGAAAGAGCCAGCGTGTTTATGGACGTGTCGTGGCACACTGGCCGGGGCTTAGCCTCGATGGAATTTCCAGTCTAAATGTCTCCGAGGGAGATCACTGAAAATTTCTATATTTAGAGCGCTATTTTTTTTTATACACCCCATTTTTCGTTCCATCCCCGGAGCGGATTGCGACGGTTTCGTCACGAGTGAAAAGACACTTTTCCCCCCAACTCCCCGCCAGATTTTTGCATGATAACCAATTGCAATTCTCAGCTGTACAAATTCATGTGTTGGACAGTGGACTGTGACGAATAAAACGTATCGCCTACGTGAGGATGACGCGAAACACAAGTCCGCCAGATGTTGGCGGAGTGATTTTTATTTTTACACTATTTTTTGCCTCCTTTGAATTATTCGGTTATTTTTTTTTTGGGAGGGAATTTTACAAACGCTGGGGATAAAATTATTCTATTAAAATGGGAGTTGAAGCGGATGTTGTGTAGCTAAAGCTATTGTAAAATAATAAATAGTGTAAATTTTTTTGTGGAGAAACGAGGGAGGAATAAATTAGCAATTTTTCTGGGAGGAAAACTCGTTTGAAATTTCAATTTCACTTCGCGAACTGAAGAAAAAAAGTACGTGTCACTGTCGGCACAGCGCTTAATACAGTTTTTTAAATCTTAAGCCTGGTAATTGGAAAGCTACAGCTAAGCGATTACAAGAAATAAAAGAAGTGGAAGGGGGTTGAGAAGGAAGGGGGACTGGCGACAGTTTCGTTGCATTTTTAACGACATTTTTCTTTTCTCTGAGTAACATTCTTTTTACATTCAATAAAAATAGACGAAATAAAAAATCCAATCATAGAATTTCAATTAAAATTCTTTTTGCCACTCGTTACACGAGTTGCCCTACCCCCCCTCCCGCTTTTTAAATTCAAACTGACGATCAATATGACGCGATTTGCTATGCGCGTCGCGTTTTAAAGCTCAGGTGAAATCATAAATCGATGAAATACAAAATTGAATGATTTATCGATTGTAAATTAATGCAATAAATTCATTGACTATCGATTCGGCTGTTTAGGGGAGACCATAGCGATTATGAAAGCCGAGGGATCGGCCCCACCAATCGCCATTCAGCACAAGGTCAAGGTAAAAGAGGAGACTAAAGAATGCAATTATCAGCCGGAAAATTCACCAGCAGAAAGTCAAGTACCAACGACAATGACTGTACCGGTTGTTGGTGGCAGTGCAAACACAATCACAACAACTTCAACAACAAACTCAAACAGCACACCCAGCCTTTCCAATCATCTACCTTCAACCGGCTCAAACTCATCAACGAACGAGGCAACTTCCCCAACAAGTACTTACCAAAATTCAAGTGTCATTTGCCAAGTCCCATCATCCACTAGTTCCGCCCACAATGGCGTTGAACCTGTCGATTTGGATCTCAAAAGTAAGGGTAAGTGACAATTAAATTGATTTCCACTAAAAACAAAATCACCTAAACCGACAAAGAAAAAACAATTTTCCAATTTCCCTAAAAAATCGTCTCCAGATTATCTTCAGATGTGCCTTCCCCCCCGATAAAAAATAATTTTTTCCGCGACAATAATAAAATCTCAAGCGCTCCAGCTCCAGCCGGCCTTCCCCCCGCTAAATTAAACCATCGAAATACGAAAAAAAAAATTGATTTCTGGGGGGGATTGTGGAGGGAAATATCGCGGGCTCAATAGAACCCCTTGGGAGCTGCCGAGAGACAGTCCCGAGATTTGTCATTGGCCCATCCAACGACGCTCGAAATCGTACGGCAGTTTACATGCGGTATACACTGCATGCCGGCACCCGTATGCCCCCCCCCCCCTGCAATGCTGGCATACCATTCTTCCTCAAATCGCCTACATTTATACTGGATCTGGTTATCTGTCCTCCGAAGCCCGCAGGTTCCATTTACCAAAGTCCTACACTCCCTCCAAACCTCCCCACCGCCTACATAATATTCTCATTCACTCCTTATCACCCGCAAGCGGCTTCACTCCATTGCATCCAGCAAAAAAAAAAAAAAATCCCTGCCCAGGTATTTAGCTCCCGCAAAATAATAAAAATAAAAAAGAAAAACAATCACCTCAACATTTTTCCCTCCGATGACGGAAAAACCTGGAGAGTACCAACTCATACATCACGCGCTCATATTCGTAAAGACGACGGTAATGTACGCAATACAAACGTTGAGATTAAAGTGAAAGGGGGGGGGGGGGTTGGTATACGAAAACTAAAAGCTACGAAGCAGTCTGTCAGTAGTAGGAGGGGCGAGGGAGGGAAGTGTTTAGTTGTTGCAACATTCGGCCCCCCTTTCTAGCACTCGTGTGTTGCGCCGCTGCCTGGTCCAGACGCGATAAGGCACGTCCAACACTTGCCACCCAGAATCCCTGGCTCACGGCTGATATCATATCCAGGATATCCTCGAGCCACTGACTAGCTACCTATTTCACGTTATTCTGTAGTCCCACACCGCCAACCTTCACCCTTTAACCCGAGCTGCTTCCGTGCGGAGTGCATTGCGCTTGGAAATTGCCGAGATGACGGCCTATGCATGCATGGACTGCTGTAGACAGTACCCACCCCTCGGTACCCTCCCCCTCAATCTGCCGGGTGTTTTAAAGATGTCAGCTTAGCTTGGCTGCCTCCCGGCGATAAAGCGCAGCATCGTATCGTTAAATCAGGTGAGCAAACCAGCCTGCAGCACGCCGGAGAGCCATCAATGACAATGGCTGGCGAGGATTTTCATCGGTATTGACAGATCGATATTGTAAGGACCTGAATTTTTGGGTGATTAGGCGGCTACGGGAGGAATTTTTCAGACTGAGACGCAAAGAAATTGATTTTTGGGGTGAAATGGTAAAACGAGGTGAGGGGATTTTTTTTTAACAACGTGTTATCTCGGGAGGGAGTGGTGGTAGGGGAAATTATGAGAAGAGGTTTTTTGTCGCGAATTTTATCAGCTACAAAAATGGTCTTGTGAGTTTTTCTCCTAAAGTCAGTCTTTAGTGAGATAATCCGCGTTTTGTGGAGATAGGAATAGACGCTTATCTCGTTTTATCAGGTTTTTACAGATTTTGAGATTGGCGGAGAGAAAAAATCGATAATTGGGGAGGATTTTGACCGCTCGGGGGAGGATTATACAACTGGTTAGTAGAATTTGGGTGTGCATAATTTTTGGTAACGATCGGGAATTTTAATATGCGCTTGGAATTTTTTTCGAACGTCGAAAATTAATTTTTCCTAAAAAAAATTCTCTCGGTAAATTTGGAAAATTACCTACGGATTTTATTTAAAGCGTTATCAGAAAGGGTTGACGACGTAATTATTTTTAAGTCTTCAAAATGAGAGAAGTGGACGAGATAGAGAAATCCGAATGAGATCCTGGCGACGGGGGTGAATTTTCCCAGCGACCGACCACCTCAAAACTCGTCCGGGCAATTTAAAATGAGCTGAATAAGTAATATCTGGGGAAAATTCTCAATTATTATAATAAAAATGTACTCCCCGGGGGGATGCGAAAGTTTTGGTCCTTCACCTTGTCAAGCGAATTAGCAGGATTATGCTGGGAGCAAGAGGTGAAAAAGGAGAGGCGGATAAATTGGAAGAAAGAGGTGTGGGTGGTGGGAAGGAATTGCGATCAAAGCCATCTGTTGCATTGTCCCAGCAATTAGGAGGCGACAGCTGAGTCCCACCACCGTACTTACTTCCTCTCACAGAGACTCTCAGTTGTGCCCGTGCGAGAGCACGTGCGACTTATCGATCCTCCCTTGTGCTTCGTTTCACCTTGTACCGTTTGATTTCTGCTTTTGTTGCCGCTTTTTCCTCCCCCCCGAGCGAGGATTTCCCGTCGATGGGAAAAATCAAGCAATTATTTCCATCAATTACGACGAAAATAAATCACTTATGATGAGCGAAATCGAGACTTGTGGATGAGCGAAATGATGCAACATCTGTGGGCAAACATTTGCGCTGGGTTCCAATAAATTTTCCGCTAAAATGAAAATGATATCAAAAAAATATTCATCCGAGTGAGGAACAATTTGAGGACAATTGGAAAAAAAAAATTGAAGACATTGCGCAAAATTCTTAAGTCCACAATTTGCCGGAATTAACGGGATCGACAGGAAGTTAAGAAAATTATTTTTCTCTGTGCGCTTAAATAATTTTAATAAGCGTATGTTTGAATATCAAGTGAAAAATTAAATTGTTCGATTGATTCAATATCAGCAGGGGTGGAGTATTATTTTCCTCATATCAGTATTTGCCAGAACAATTTTCGTTGATGTGTATTATAGCAGTGGATATCCGGGGCCAGCGGCATTTCTGCACTGACGATAACGCGCACTGTATGGCGGAGAGAATAGTGAACAAGACAAGGTGGATGACACGAGCCGTAATTGCATGTTATCCACCGGATGGAATTGTGTTGGTTTGGAGAGGGAGGGCTGGATAGAGTAGGAATAGTTCACGCGCGATAAATAAATCGCCAATAAATAAAAAAAATCGAAAGACCTGGAGAAGGTGATCCCCAGGGTTCCCTATCGTCAAAAAAAAAATTATCTAATTCCGGAAATAAAATGGTATAAACGAATTAATTGCAATGTTCATTCCAGCGACGACAGCCCCAACCCGGGAGGACAGAGTATCCGACTCCTCGGGTAAGGAAAGTCGCTCCTCCCCGACCTCCCAAAAGTCAAAAATCCCGTACTCGTCCGGCCTCAACGGCCATCCGGAATTTTCCCGACAATTATCCACCGGCTCGTCGGGCAACGATAGTCCCATCTCGTCGCACTCAATCAAACCGGAGGATGAGCCAGCCATTGGAAAACACGAAGAACCACCATCTGCACCACCGCAACTATCGACCGAAACGACCACCACCACCACCACCGCCACCAATGGAGTAGTTCTGAATGGTGGTCTCAGGTGTATTTCCAGCGTTTTCGCGGGTCACGCTAAGCTCAAGAGGCTCCTCGGTACTCTAGTGCAGTTCGCTAATAATATATCAGCGGAGACTGGTGACACAGTGCGAAGCCTGGTATTGGGGCTCTTGGTAAGAATCTTTAAATTTTCATCTAAAAACGAGAAAAACCGCGCGCAAAGCCCGCACTTGAGGCATTTCAAGTGCACCCCCAAGTTATATATTTTTCCGGGTGGACTAGGCTCGAAGAAAATTGAAAATTCTCTCTATTTATTCTCTTCTTTAATTACCAATTTATCCAAACAATACGACTACGAGTGAAATGACGTCAATTTTTTACTGCCCTCAGACGATTTTCCGACGAAATTTAGTTCTCAAAATTTTGATTGACCGCGGAAAACTTGGGTTTTAGGTTTTTTTTTTGGATGAGAGTTATTGAAAAGCATCGGATGGAGATGGAATGAAATATTTTATTGGCCGCAGGCAGAGAAACGCGCATTTTGTTCTCTAAACAAAGTGCCTCTTTCAGAATATGTAGACACACGTGCGTGCATGACAGCCTGGGTCAGCCATCAGGCGCCTCACTGGGGGGCAAATCACCCGACATAAATCCCCTGGGGTAGAAAAAAAAGAGAATAAATTTCGCAAGAAATGGCGCACTTGACCGCTGTATCGTCTGGACTGCATTTGGATATTCAGTCTTAGAATTTTCCGAGAAAATTGGGGGAGAAAATGTTTAGCAAATTCTTATCGCGTCCTATCGCCGCCACATTTCGCAATATATTGAAATCAATTTTATCTGGATAATTTTGTTTAATTTCTCAGAGTGGCGCAATGACAGCCGAGGAGTTCCACTCGGCCCTCCAGGAGGCAACGAATTTTCCCCTCCGCGATTTTGTCCTCCCGTACCTCAGGCACACACTCCCCTCCCTCAGGAGAAACCTCACTACCGCAGCGAGAGCCAATAATCAGGTGAGCATGTGACGATTTGTTGGTGCTCCATTAGCAGGGGTGATTTTTAAAAATTTCTCAGTTTCAAATTTGAAGTGTCCCTATCTGCTGGCTTCTCTCGACGATAATTACACCGCAGGGTGACCCATAGGGTATTCTATAGTTTATTAGAAACAGCCATCAGGGGCTATAAATCTCAGAGCCAGCACCGCTACAAGCCAAAATTGCTGCTACCTGCACCAACTTGTCCTCTACATAATCCATAAAACCCAGAACCGTGGTAATTTCGTTATTTTCCCCCCATAAAATCTCAGTAGCCAGCTCTTATCAGTGCACTTTAACAAAATTAACAATTACCTGCTCTCTCAATAATCGTAATACACACGTTTTCAACAAAACTCATCCTAGACTTTCTGAAGCGGGAGAATTTTTCCAGTAAAAAGAACTAAATACATTTTTTCCCCTCGTTTTACATTCAAATGCGATCTGAAAAATTTAATTTATTTTTCCTTGAATGTTAGTTTATTAGTTTGAGATGATTCCGATTTTATAAAATTTGTTTACGCCAATTGCCATTTTTTAGAGTATAATTTCCTCGTAAAAAAAACTTGCTATTATTTCAGGTTTAAGTAATTAATGACAGGTAATTAGATTTTGCCATTAAAAGTGTGTTCCCAGCGAGTAATCTCAATAATTGGTTTGGGATGATATCGTTTTTATTTAAATTTTTTAAGCCAATTTCTATTTTAAAAAAAGTATAATTTTCCCGTTAAGAAAAATTCTATTTCGTCACGCTGTGACGGAAAAGTCACTTTTCAGGCACTCGACGCGAAGCGGAGAGGGACTGAAATAGTAGATTTCGTAACAAGTGTAAAAAAATGTTTTTTAATCCCACGAGTCAAAAACCACTTTTTTCCACGAGTTACGAAGATTATTTTTTATCTCAATCTGTCGAAAAAGTACTTTTCCGACACAGTGCGGTGAAAAGTTACTTTTCCGACACAGCGTGATGAAAGAGTACTTTTTCGACACATTGAGATGAAATAGTATATTGCGTAACACGTGAAAAAAATGCTCCGTTTCGCGTCGAGTGACTGAAAAGTATTTTTTCTGCCTACACGGACCGAAAGTGAGCGTTTTTAACCGCGCGAAGCGAGGAAAATTGTATTCAACCTTCGGAAGGAAAATCAGAGAAGCATTCCTCCCGTGCTTACAACCCTCCCCTGCGGCTTGGGTCGTAATTTTGCACGTGAGGACGACTTGTCTACTTTTCCTCCCTAGGTCAGAAATATACTTTTTCGACACATTGAGCTGAAAAGTTACGTTCTCAACTCGTGAAAAAAGTGATTTTTGAGATGGCATGGGATTTTGACGTGGGATTATATCATTCGCCAAAAGCCATTTTTTTCCACTTGTTAAGAAATATACTATTTCATCACGCTGTGTCGAAAAAGTACTTTTTCGACACCTTGAGATGAAAAATTATCCTCGTAACTCGTGAAAAAAGTGGTTTATGACTCGTGGGATTATATCACTCGCCTTCGGCTCGTGACATAAACCTCCCGCTCCCCAAAAACCCTTTTTCCCCCTCGTTCCGAAATATCCTATTATTTCCGCTCTAATTAATTGACAACAGGCAATTGGAAAATTTTGTCATTGAAAGTAGACAGTTGTTGGGTAATATATATTCCCAGCGAGTAATGGTGTCCCATAACACGGGCATATACGAAGGCACCGGTGCCCCTCACCTCTTCTACAAGCCGTTTGGTTTATTAGACCGACGAGTACGGTGATAAATCACAGTAAGCGATTGTTGCAGGGCGCGTGGTGCAGCGTGAAAACGGCGCGTAAATAGAACTCATACATGTGCAGGACGAAATTTCTGTATGTACACGTGAGAATATAGGACTTTTATTCTCAACATTCTCTGCACGGCTGTGCAGCCAGAGGCGATGGGCGAGAGGAGGAGGAGGAGGGGGGGGGGGGGGGGGACCGCGCG